>OY856186.1:388412238-388551909 GCA_963693315.1 Diogma glabrata
GTTTTATCAATGAATTTTAAAATAATTCAATTTAAATTAATACATGTTGCTCTGTCGAATGAATTTTATTTTCTCACAAATTTGCAATGCAATTTTACTAGAAAAATAAATTATAAAAATAAATATTTACACAATAAATTACTATTATTTCGAAGAACGATATTTTTTTTGCTTCTTTATTTGGGAATGTTATATTTTTTATCTTATTTGCTCCGAAAGAACGGAGCAAATTAGTGATATGTGATAGAAGAGTAAGTATTAAACTCTGTTCATTACACATCAAAATTCGTTTTCTTTTTTTTTATTTTTCTCTAAACTCTATTTCGTTCATCACTGTTGTTTTAAATTACATTATGCATGCAAGTGTGAGCAAGATATAACATGCACTTTCACCCATCTAACATGTAATATTTCGTAAGGTCCGCAATAGAATCTTAAAATATTTATTGGTCCGTGGCATGAAATCAGTTGAGAAACACTGTTCTAGACAGAGTTGTGAAAACTTGACCATTTTTGATTTTCCTGAAACTTGGCATATAAGTAGTATGGACAAAATAAAAAATACTACTTATTTTATAATTTTTTTAAAGTGCATAGTTTGAGCATAGGGGGCACCCGAACATGCATGAAAAATGAAAATTCTGCCAATCCGATGTAACTTTGAAATTAAATTGCTCAAGAACGGCTATACCGATTTCATCAAACTTTTTTTTGTTTGATAGATGATTAGTTAGTCCTTTGAAAAAAAATTAATTATTTGTTTTTGTAATTAATTTTTAAATAAAAATATTAAAAAAACTTTTTTAAAGATGGCGCGAGGGTCTAAGATCAATTGAAATTTAATTAATTTTTTTTCTGAAAATAGTTTTATCTTTACTCTAAAATAACTCAAATTAACTCAAAGGCGTTAATTTTTGTTCTTGAGATATTTAATTTTAAAGATTTTAGTACGACTGAAATTTGAATTTTTCTTCATTTTTTCAAACAACTTCCATTAACAAAAAATTTTAAAATCAATTAAATTTTAACTTTTTTTTTTTTTAAATATAGCTCTAACCTTATTTTAAAATATATCAAATTTACAAAGAGGCGTTAATTCGTGTTCTTGAGATATTCAATTTTAAAGATTTTTAGTCCGATTAAAATTCTAATTGTTCATTATTTTTTCGAACAATTTATATCATCAAAAAATTTTAACCACTGAAATAAATATAAAATTTATTTCATAATTTGTTTTAAATGCATGGTGTGAATGATAAAATATGAATTTATGAGAATTTTACTAGCGACCAGCAATGCAACAATGACCAAGTACTGGCAACTATGTGATATTAACATAATTTTACTGCATTATAACTTCGGACTATAAATGGCTTCCATTCATTGGCCAGAGAAGAAAACCAGCAATGGCCCATACCAGGTTGTACAGCTGGCCTAGTAACGGACTAAAAATGACGATAAGTATTGCAGTAACTGCGGAGTAGTGGCAACGCTAGACCACTAAAAAATATAAAATATTATCATATGTTAATTTAAATAAATTAAAACAAAATAATTAAAATAAAATAAAAATGTTTCATGAAAAAATTTAAAACTTATATAGCAATTTTATCAATATTATCATGATACTATGCATAGTCTTTAACCCGAGAAAAAATTACTAACCTATATATAGGTGAAAATTTTGAAACTATATATTTCTAAAATGAATATTACTATACTTAATTTTAACCAAATGACTGTTATGCCCGCCAAACTACGTGACATTTAACAGGTAGCATTTTATAAGAAATCTACACCAACTCTAGAACAACAAACTAATAGTAGAAACTAAATTCCTGTTCAATTACCAAAAATTTCCATTTTCAGGTATAATACGGCTACATTACATTTTTTTATTAACATTGTTTATTATCAAACAATCAGTATATATAATCTTCGGACTTCCTGTAAAAGAAACATCAAAGACGTAATAGTTTTTTTATATGTTTGAATTTTCTCTAAAAATATTTCGAGTTTTAATTGTTTTATTTTATCTCTTTGCTAAATAAAACGAAATGGAAGAGTCATGCGATCAACAAACAATCACTCTTCTTTTCTTGCTTTGTTTTAAATATTATGAATACTAAAAATATTTTGGTATTCAGTTGAGTAGCAATTTAAAATTTAAATTGAATGGTTCAAACCAAAAGTTATGTTAAAATTAAAATGTAATCAAGATTAAAATGTAAAATATTGGTTCTTGTGCTATTAAAAATAATGAAAAAAAAAAGAAATTAAAAAGAAACCAAAGAAAAAAAATGAATTATATGTTCGTGTCTGTTTTATATCTATAAATAAAGTTTTGTAAAAGAATTGTAAATTATGATTTCAAATGAAATCCTTGTCAGATGATAGTGTAAATGTCTAACAATAAATTCAATCTGTGATATTACAAATAGAAGAACTGTGCTGCACAGCAAAATTTTGTATTTATATATGATAATAGTTTCTGGTATAATGAAAACTGTGCAAGAATTTGTATTAATCTAATTTGCTGCAGAATGTATTGTGATCAATTACCATGGAGGTTTATTTGTAATGAAGCACTGCTTCGTTGGAAATCAACGAAGTGGCACAGCAGGTCGCGTACCTAGCGAGATTGTTTTTTTGCCCCGGACTAGCGGCAGCCTATGGGATCGAGAGAGAAATACCTGCTACTCCAGCACAAATAACTGTAATGTACACGTAACATGAGATAATAACGGATGTAAGAGAGAAATACAAGTGAACTAAACAGACTCTGGCGACCATCGTTGCGAAAGAACCACGATCCCCACGTCCAACCCCTTACTTCAACACACTATCACACCTCACACACTCACACATACGCACCTATATTCATCCCCACATTCATACACACTTGAAACAATCCAATATCATTCATTAACAAGAAAAATGGTATAGATTTCGAACATTGAAACGATGTAAATCAATTTAAACGTAAATTATATAGTAAATGTAATGGCTTTATACCCTTATACGCTTAGCATAATTGATCTTAAAACTCTGAAAATAAATGTTATTCATATGGTTGAAAATTTCGCCGTTGTATTTAATAACACAAATATTCATAATAATAATTTTGACACATCATTATGACCGAAAAATGAATTACAGTCTTATTTAAATTTATTTCATTTGATACTACTTTGGTTGGTTTTAGATTTAATATCATATTCTTTAATTGATGAGTTTGTAATACATTACCATCTAAATCAACTTCCCATAATCGCATTCCAGGGCGAGCGCAGTTGACTTATGTGTTTTTGAATATCACCATCGGATGATGTTATACAACACGCACCATATTCACCATCACGATGTTTGGTTTATCAAATCCATTAATTTGATAAACGGGATTTTCTAATGTACGTATTGAATGGGTTGCAGTATGAAAAATGGTACGCCCCCAATAAATATGATAAAACAATTAACGTTACATTGCCCTTTTGATCACCATAAAATAAATTTTTATCATCATCCCTCCAATAAGAACATGTTACAGATGTATCATCAATTTGCGTTGTTATTATTTGTGGTGCTGATGAATTCAACACATCAATCGTAACCACACATTTAACCCCTTTTATGGTTGAGAATGATATACATTTTTCATGGTTTGATATTGCAATTTGATTTATAGGACCATATTTGTTTGGTATTATCTAAATATTTACAAGGATCGCGTTCGAATAAATATACGCTACCCGATGAAGCACCAATTACCAAATACGATGCATTTTTGGAGATACATCACAACATGTATACTTTGTTCATTGTGTTTGTTTTAGAGGTGAATTAACCATGCCAGATAAATCTTTTAAATCCAATAATAGAAAACTTTCACACATTTTTCTTTTTATAAAAATCTATGAATAAATTGATTCAATTAAAGGGAAGAAAGTAGAAAAATTTAGTTATCATACAACTTTGACATTTTAATATCGACTGTTATAATACCGCTTTGGCCTTCATCTACATTGAAATATAAATGAAGTATAATATTGACATTGACTCAGAAACATGCATCACATGAACCATCACACACACTCACACTCATATACACACGTATCCACACTCATTCATACCTATTCCAGGTTCCTCTTCTTTGTAGTACGGTTTAATTGCTAAACATGTTGGAATCATTTCTGGTTGTGCTATCCATAATTTATGTTTAATATTATTTTCTGTCAAAACTGCACTTAACGTATGTAGGGCTGATTCCTCGTTTGCCTCCAATACAACTTTATGCATATTATCTAAATCACTAATATTTTTGAGTAACTAAATCATCTTTGTATGTGCGAGAAACAGCCGACGATGCATGGCAGCACTGAGTGATAACTGCTCCCAAAGGACAATTTAATACTTTATATAAATCTCCTCGATCTATAACATATTGTAGTATTGTTTGCGCCAGTTTTATTACATTTTTTGACATTATTACGCCATTTTTTGACACTACACAAAATAAATTTTTAATTAAGAAAAATCTTTTTTTTTACAATAACCAAAAACATATCTTTAAAGCTCAATAAAAATGTATCTTCTATAGCAACATTATTGTTCCTTAACACCAACATATAAATTTGTACTAAATTTTAATAGGTAATTTTTGTTTCTTTTTTTTTTGTTGTTAACTAATAAACACGGCACAAACATATAACTTTTACTAAATTGATCTATTAAAATTGCACTAAAAAAATTGCACTAAATGAACTAGTTTTAAAAATTAAATCTAATTAAAAATTTTCTACTTAAATTGTAGAAAAAAATACGTGAATTCAAAAAATGAAGAAACACATTTTATTTGTTTTTGATCTTCACGAGAAATATTATGACACAAGACTGCGAGCAAAATAAAATAGTTTTATGTTTTAGAAAACACGTCACAAACAATTTTTTTTTATTGGTCACAAATACAAAAAATTTTCTAATTGAAATAATTGAACTAGTTAAAATTTTGATTTTAATTAAAACTTTTTCTACTTAATTTTAAGAGAAAAAATATGAATTTCAAAAATAAATACATTATAATTTGATCTTCACGAGATAATTTTCACAATGCAACAAGAGAGCGAAGCTATCAATTGCGTTCCATTTATAGTCTGTTAACGCCGTTTGCCTGCAATAACGAATCGATAAGGTAGTTTTTTGAAAATGTTATTTCCTTTTTGTTAATTATTGTAGCCATAAAAAAGTTGGTACAATTAACTGGTGTTAAAATTGGACAAGAATTTAAAAATGAATGAAAAAGGAAATCAGAAACAACCTTAAAAGTGCATGACAGTACAGCAAACGATTATATTCCAATTCAAAGACATTGCACAACTGTTTTATGACAGATTTTTAAACAGGAAGAAGATTATGAATTGAATATAAGAAATTATGTTTGACAAACAAAACGAGATTAACTAGAAAAGTTTCTGCTTTTGCGAATTTAATACGTGTGGACAAGCAGGGCGAGTCCCAATTACAAAGATAGATTACTATCCTTATACAATTACGAAATCGAATCCTAGCTTCGTAACACATTATAAGAGAAAATAAATTGTGTTTGCATTTATATAAGTTGTGACGTACAAAAAAAGGAGAATTATGTCTTCCAATAGTCTAACACGTAAATTAAAGAAAATGAGAGTTTTACCAGAGGAAAAAGGCAATGTGAATCGCCTTATGTTGTATGATATCATGGAAGACGTGTAATGCAGAGTGAATTGTGTATTAAGTGGAATAATCCGGTGCTTTTCACGTAGGCTGATGACAAAAATACCAATGTTCCAGCTTCCAAATTCAAATATTCAGAAGTTTCCATTATCTTAAATTTAAATTTTAAATTTTTATTACACATATACAATTAATTAATTCAATAAAATTGTTAGAAATAATTACCATTTCACAATGCACAAATATTTTTAAATGTCACTAAAATACATCAACACTTATTCTAATTATCAGGAGCAACTGCAAATAACTAAAAGTTTGTGGAATACGTATAACAATACGAAGTTGTGATTTTCATACGAGGCGAAAATCAGCATGCTCTTTAATATCTTCTATGGTTTACAAAGAAAAATTTCTATACGCCTTTCGAATAGAAGTTTCTCAGTAAATAATTTATGTAGATTCCACAGAAAAACTCTACATATTTTTCGAATAGAAATATATCGTTAAATACAAATCCATTGTCTTAAGGAATTTTTGCTTGGAGTATTCGTATACAATTTTTACGAAGTATAGGAATTCTGTACGAGAATTCTTCTTCCTATTAATTAGGAAGAAGAATTCTCGTACAGACATTTATTGTTATATAACGATCACTTTCCCTAAAGATTTTAAGTAACATTTTCTGTTACTATTTCTAATAGG
This sequence comes from Diogma glabrata, assembly GCA_963693315.1. Lineage (NCBI taxonomy): Eukaryota > Metazoa > Arthropoda > Insecta > Diptera > Cylindrotomidae > Diogma > Diogma glabrata. The sequence continues at coordinate 388,418,650 of OY856186.1, forward strand.
AAGAAATCCATACCATCTAATTAATTTTCTATTAGAGTCCATAGATTTTTGTATAGAAAATTTACAAAAGAAGGAAATCGACACAATCTTTTCTAAATTCTATACCTTAAAATTTTGATTCCACATTATTTTCTATAAATGGTTGCTTGGGAACGGTCGTAACAATTCCAGCAACAATATAAAAATGTGTTTTAATATGAATTATGGATCGACTCACCCAATCAGCAACGTTGGACCATTTTGTGCACGGCCTCTGCTTTAAAACTCTATAACGATCAAATTCCGGAACACCTTGTGCAAACAAGTGATCCAATATACATATTCATATAGGTTGGGCCCTTTTTAAATTTTTGTCATCTGGCCTTTCTCGAACCACCGTCATATCGTTTAAAACATTTAATTTTATTTGCCTGCATTATTTCCTTTTTTTTTTTATTTTAAAAGTTGCTAACACACAACAACACCGCACATTATTTGATTTTATTTTACATGATCGACTAATTATTTTTAAGTTCCAATAATAACTCAACAAAATTGAAAAATATGTTATCTATTTATAATTTTTAAAATTACTAAACAAAAGAGAGTAGTAGATTTAATTAAACAAAGAGATAATAAAAGAAAACAAATAAAAACGTTTATAAAGAGAATTAAAAAAAACTATTATAACCTTGATGTGATGCCTTATGCATCTTATGCATCACCAAAGATTAAGATAGTCAATTATCAATCATAAACACGTATAATGATTTTCAACCTGAAAAGAAACATAGTTCTCAACCTGAAAAGAAAAACATTCAAAATTCATACATGTTGTAAATTTCATTTCTGATTTGCAAATGAATTATATTTTGATTTAAAATTAAATCAAAATATATAAAATGCAACGTCTAATGTTTCATAACAAAGTTGTATTTTCTTTTAAGAAATTTTTATTGTTTGACAATGAAATAATTTTATTTGTTTACCTTTTTTTGCTAAATTAATGAATTCCACAATTCAAATTAAACAACAATTGTTACATAATTTATTTGTGACGATAAATTATTTATGTCAATTTGAAATTGTATTTTTGTTTTGGTGTCATCAAAACAATTAACAATTTTGTTGTTTTTGTTTTCGAAATAAGATTTTGATGAAAACTATTTTTATGTTTATGTTGAGATAAATAGGAAATGCATGATCTATAATGAGAATCATAATACGGATGTAGAAATTTGTAAGTATTTATAAGAGAGATGTTAGATTTTAAGGGACAGTAGAAATTCAGTATCGGTATCGCGATTATATCTTGATATCATAAGATACTAGATATAGTTGATCATATTTGTGATATGATCACTGGCATAGGAAGAATTATAAGAAGAAACATATAAGAAGATATATCAGGATCAACAAATATAAAGATTGCAACAACATGAAAAATGGTTTTTTTTTTACTTCATCATAGAGAATAGAGGTCGAAAGGTAACAAGTGCCTAAGACCTGGAATAACCCATCCTGGTCATCCGCTCTATACTCTATCAATCAACATCCCAACAAGCAGAATCGACCACACCAAAAGCAAACCAGTTTATTGATGTTTTTACAAGGAGTCCGAAGATTAGGTATACTGATTGTTTGTTAGTAAAAAATGTTTATGAAAAATGTAATGAAGTCGTATCATCGATGAAAAAGAATAGAAAAGTGTGGTGGTAGAGTAGGAATTTAGTCTTTACTGTTAGGTTTGAACTACAAAGATCTAATTTCCTGTCAAACACCTTTATTCAGAACTCAAGGGTTCTTATTAGATGGTAGGTTTTTTGTTCAAACGATTCATGTTAGACATCACGTAATTTGGCGGGCATAACAAAGCAGAAATGGATAATGTAACTATAGAACAAGATTTAAATGAGTATGGTATTAAGTTACTCAAAACAATCAAGGAACAGTGATGACTGCATTTTTGCATTTTGTTACTTTTAAACGTTACTTTTTTACTGTATTTGTTACTTTTAAAAAAGGTCTATAATCTTAAACAAACTCAAAGAATACAAACATATAAATTACACGATATGTATGTAATTTGATCCCATGTAGTGTCGATGATTTTGTAGGTACGGTAATGGAATTAATAACTCCAATATGTTACCGAAATGCAAGTCCTGCTCAACAAATCATTCAGAAGGATTTTATTAGCGTCCGTTTAAGAAACATATAACCAAGATCTGCAAACTGTTAGGGATCTTATTCAAGCAATTCAGAAGAAAGAAATTTTGCAACACGAAACTAGATTATAATTCTAATAAACAAAAGGTTCATGCTGGTTTCCCCAAGCGATCTATTTTCGGTCCCATTTTATATAACTTGTACGTAAATGACATTCTAAGATTTGATAATTTCGAACCAGCCTTCTTTGCTGATGATTCCGCTATATTCAACTCGCAATTTCATTCGGGTGTGAATTCTGCGACCTCCCTTAGTACAAGAATTTTAGAACACACTAAATTGAATTTGCGTGCCTTATACACCACCCAGTTTCGATGGGAGGATGCATTTCCATGCCACAACCCTTCTTTGAGACTCTTATCTTAGAAAAACATCACCGCAATATTAAAATTTAGAATTTAGTTGAATCTTTTAAATATTTCTGATTAATACTTTAATCAAACAACAGCATATTTACACAGACATAAAAGTTAGAATCGTTGCAGATAGTTCTTTATACTCAATCAAACCTCTCCTTTGATCACGGAATGTGTTATCTAACACCAATCTCAAGTTATGCAAGACATTAATTAGACCGGTGGTGATGCATGAATAGACCTTTACACAGGGACTGGTGGTATTGCATTATGGAACCAACTAACGAATCAAATTTATCGGTATTTGAGGGTAGGATGCTACTAGAAACGTATGGTTCACTTTAGACTGACGAGAGTAAACGACCCGATACAACTTTGAAATCAGAAACCTTTTTGAGGATCCTGATATATTAAGTTGTATACGTTTTAATAGAATTACTTGGTTTGGGATTGTTTTATGAGCTTGCTCGTAGTTTGAAATGTTTAAAAAATGCACGTCAGCTCAGAACCCGAGAGTGGGCGACCGATAAGTCGACCACGAGACGGTACACGAATGGGACATTACCGATCTTAAAAAAACGGTTGGAATGGTTATTATGCCGCTTTTGCGAATGTTGGTGTTGAATATTCGAAGCTGGTAGCTCGAAATCGCTGCTACATGGAGCATTAACGCCACACAAATAAAAAAAACAAAAAAACATCGGTGTTCGGAGATTCGGTTTGCTTTTTTGCATAAACACAATTTTTTCCAAATCCATTTTGTAGTCACTGATATTTCTTGCATTTTTATAGGCATAACGAGTTTCTTGGTTTTACTAGAGTTATACACCTTAAATGCTTGGAGTTCATTCCATCACCGTCCTCAACATTTCGCATGAACCAAGGCTGAGTTTTAGGAGTGATTAGTTAATTTGGAATAAACCACCAGATTCTATATTTTATGAATTTAGAAACACTTAGTGCAGATGTACTAGGATTCTGTTCAACACAATAAACAATTTTCCAAGGCATTTCCTCATAAAAGTTTCTCAGTCCCTTTTAGTCAACGTGTTTATAACGCGAAACTGGACGAGGATTGACTTTAACTAGTGTGAGCGATATAAGTTTTACTCCTGCTGGTATTAATAAATAGTTTGATGATCCAAGGAGCTGGTCGACTTTTGTCTGAGTAGTATTGGGTTTGTGGCGATCATCGCCAACTAAATTTATTCCGACAAGGCACTTGGCGCTGTGGTTCAACAAAAAATTGACGATTGTTGGACACGTCTTAGGTTCTTCTCCGTGCGACTTAATGAAACGCAACAGAAATACAGCGCTTATGATCGCGAACTCCTTGCAGCTTACTCTGCAATCAAACATTTCCGAAAACTCCTTGAAGGTAGAATCTTCACTCTTTTCACCGATCATAAGAATCTCATTTACGCTTTGTCACAGAACCCTGCCAAAGCAGCTCCTCGCCAATTCCGTCATCTAGATTTTATCAGTCAATTTACGACTGATATTCGCCACATTCTGGAATTGATAATGTAGTCGCCGACACACTTTCTCGTGTCGAGCAAATATCAATTCCAGAAAATACTAACTACGATGAAATTTCTGATGCTCAGTTCAACGATAACGAACTAAAGGAATTAGTGGACACTAGTTCCACACTTCAATTCCGATCCTTTCCAGCATCGTTCGGCAATTCTAATGCCAAAACTATTTTATGTGATCCCTCCTCAAGTCTCCATAATTTATCTCACCCAGGAGTCCACAGTTCTGTCAAACTTCTTTCTGAAAAAGTCATTTGGCTATCCATTAAGAAGGATGTACGACAAATGGCACAGAACTGCCTGGCTTGCCAAAAGGCAAAAGTCTCTCTCCATACTCCTTTAGGTAATTATCCTCAAACTTCTCAACGATTTTCCGAGATTCATATGGACATTATTGGTCCACTTCCTACCTATGAGGACAAACGTTATTGTGTCACTATTATTGACCGTTATACTCGATGGCCTGAAGCCATTCCTATCTCGGATATCACAGCTGAAACGGTAGCATCAGCTCTCTACTCCAATTGTATCGCTCGCTTCAGAGTACCTTCAGTAATCGTCACTGATCAGGACTCCCAATTCGAATCCAATCTCTTTAACGAGTTGTCAAAACTTATCGGTTACGAACGTAAACGCACAACAAGTTACAATCCTAAATGTAACGGACTAATTGAACGTTGGCACTGAACTCTAAAAGTCGCGATAATGGCCTACAACAGAACGAACTGGACACGAATTCTACCGTCAATACTACTTGGTTTACAAACCACTTTCCGTGAAGATTTCCAATCTTCATCGGCTGAGCTCGTCTACGGTACTAACATACGTCTTCCCGGAGAATTCTTCAGCCAAAATTCTAATTCCACTCCACTTCCACAATCTGATTTCGCTTCACAACTGAAACAATATTTTACTCACCTTCGTCCCTCTATTGCGTCAAGACACACTTCTCCTAATGTTTTCGTCTCCAAAAACCTTGAGTCTTGTTCGCATGTTTTCTTACGTACGGACTTAGTACGTAAAGCACTACAACCGCCATACGAAGGTCCTATCCAAGTCATCAGCCGCGATGATAAAAATTTCGTTATTGACCGTAAAGGTCAACATATTCGAGTTTCCATCGACAGATTAAAACCTTGCTTTAGGGAACAATCTGAAGATGACTCATCGCAAAACTCACCTACTTCGAGTACTGATCTGTCGCGCAGACGAAACTTCGTCTTCTACAGATATTGTCCATCCTACTCCTTCGGACACATTCCAGTCTTCTCCAAAACGCGACGCTAAGGTAACTGTATCACTTAAAAGGGTTAGATTTAATCTCATTTCTCAAACACAGATATTCCATCCTGCATCCACAATTACGCGAGCAGGTAGAACCACTCGTAGACTGCTCGTGTCCTTCGCACAGCACATTAATCTCTATATCGTCCCATCTTCGATGACACTAGGGGGGAGGGGGGGGGGCGGGTGGCGAACATTTAAATTAAATATCAAAAATTCATCTTTAGTTGGCGATGTTTTTTTACGTAACGATGTATTAAAAAAACAAATTAGTTCGAGTTCTGTTTTCAACAAAAAAAAGTTCCTATTTTTTTTTATTAATGTTTTCAACTACAAAAATATGGAGGGGCTGAAATCTCACAGCTCTGAGATATCAAGACTTCGGTCTGGGTTAAGGATTTTGATATAGTTTTCGGCAAAAAACTTTTATGAGGACATGATTTTTAGTTTTGGGCAGCGATGTACTTCCAACATAACTCTTTGTTAAAGTACAAGTATTTTTTATCTCTGTTTAAAAATTTATTACAAAACTAACACGAAACATCAATACGTTGCCGGAAAATTATAATCGAAATTCCAAAAATATTGTTAAATTAAATAAAATCAAACTTTTTCAAAATTCCAAAAATATTCCAAATATTAGAATAAAATCAAATATTTAAATATTATCTAAATTCCAATAATATTTCAAAAATTCTTAAAAATTCAAACTTTTTCCAAAATTCTAAAAATATTGCAAAAATAATTACAAAATCAAAAATTGAAACTTTATTCAAAATTCCAAAAATTATAATAATATCAAAAATTAAAAATTTTTCAAAATTCTAAAAATATTTCAAAAATTCTTACAAAATCAAAAATTAAAACTTTTGCCGAAATTCTAAAAATATTGCAAAAATTATTACAAAATCATAAATACAAACTTTTTCAAAATTCCAAAAATATTTCAAAAACTATAACAAATTCAAAAATTTCCATGTCCAATTTCATTTTAAATTACATTTACGTCATAAAAACAGCTACATTTTTTTTCCCAAAATATTTGATAAAAAATTAAATGAAATCATTTTTTGACACACTTGACAACATTTTTTGACAAACTTATAATAACTTATACAAACTTATAATAATTCTCAATAATAATAATAAAATTTCATTTCAAACAAACACTTTTATTTTTTTTCCAAAAACTTAGGTAAAAAACTAAATAAAAATCTTTTGACACACTTGGCAACATTTTTTTGACAAACTTATAATGCCATAATTCTCAATAATAATAATTAAATCATTTCAAACAAACAATTTTATTTTTTCCAAAAAATTGGGTAAAAAAATAAATAAAAATCTTCCTTTGACACACTTGACAACACTTTTTTGACAAACTTATAATGCCATCATTGGCGTAACTAGGAAATTGTTCTAGGGTGGGCCTGGCCCCATAATATTGCTGAGTAAAATAATTAATAAATTTTCCGTTTTTATTTCTTTCTTTTAATCATAGCGGGTGTGTCAATAGTTTATTTTCAAATTTACTATCAATTATATTTTTTTTCTAGGTTATTTATGTTAGGTTAGGTTGCAGTAACTGTCACCAAAAACACAACATCAGGACGAGATAGTAAGACCAAAATACGTAGGTTGTGATACCAAAGAATCTCGTTTCCCTACTCGAACTATTTGGAGCTTCTCATGAAGCTAAGTATTTGCGTGAGTTTATAATTACCCACGTCGGTGAGAGTTTTAAATGTGTGCGTTCCAAAAGAGTTTGCCGTAGAAAGGACGAATGCTGGACACGTGCAAAGTAGATGAAACGCTGGTTCCACCTGGTCCTTAACCTTACAGCTCCTTCAATCAATACTTGGGTGCTCTCCAAGGATCCAGTAACCAGTGATGACTTTACCAATGAACTAATATTCTGCCTACTCAAGGATATAAGTTCTTTGGAACGCTGCAGGTCTAGTGTGGGAAAGATTAACCTGCTTATCTTGCAGTTAATTTTGTTTGACTACCGCCCTATAGGCTACGCATTTACCCCTGTCATAAGTTAGTTGTTTGAGAGGGGCAAACGACAGGCTTAGAGCTTCCATTTCTTGTAGAAGATCGAGTTCAGTCCCTTGCTTAGCAAGTGCGTCCGTTATATAGTTGCCCTTAACGCCACTGTAACCCGACACCTATAGAATATGAACGGTGAAATTAACGGTGTTTAGTGTCACTTTTGACGCCGTTGCTACTACATCTACCGATTTTAATGCAGTTATTTATGTTTATATTTAGATATATATTTGTGTAAATAATAAAACTTTAAATCATAAAAATAAAAGAAAAAATTGTTCTCTTTAAAACCGACATTTTTGGCCAATTAAAATTGAAAAAAATCATATAAAATTATAAATTGTATTATAAATTATAAATCCTTACTTAGTAACTTTCAAACTATCAAAAATTATACAAAATCAATATTCCTAGTCTCCAAATTTCTTAACATATGTTGAGGCACCCTGTGTTAAAGCTATTGAAAAAATAAAAATTAGTCCAAAAATAACAATTCATTGTTTACAGTAATCACACAATTCCCAACCATTTAATGCAGTACTGTGCACAACGATCTTCATTTTCAGCCATATAGAATTCAGATAATTCCAGAAATAAATCCATCAGACTTCGAATTACGCCATCAATTTGCTAATGGCGATACAAACAAACTTAAAACTACGAGTAGTGTAGGTGTTTCGGTGTGGTTTTAGGTCTTATGGAGCAATGAGACCGTATTTTTTAAAACGAACTCTGTATTGTTTTTATTGCGATGTTTTTCGTTGAACAAATTGGAAGGAGTGGTTTTCCAGAAATTGTGAATTCATTTGACATTCTGACATCTGATCTGACACGTCACATGTTGGAAAGAAAATGTTTTCTCTTTTAAACTACGATAATATGGTGAACCGATAAGATAAGCGGCCATTTTGTAGATACTTTTGTGACAGTATTATTGGTAGTACTTATTAAATTGAATTGATGCTAACGTTTTGAAATAATTTTAAACAGCGAATTCTTTAGTTCCCTAACTGTTATACGCTTCATGAGCTGCGTGTTCTAGGGGGGGGGGGGGGCCAAAATTCGTCTAGAGGGGGCCGGGCCCTCTGGGCCCCTACCTAGTTAGGCCTATGAATGCCATAATTCTCAATAATAATAATAAAACTTCATTTCAAACAAACAATTAATTTTATTTTTTTTTCCAAAAAATTAGGTAAAAAAATAAATAAAAATCTTTCTTTTGACACACTTGACAACTTTTTTTTGACAAACTTATAATGCAATAATCCAGTTTTTGATCTCACATACCAATCCCGACCATCAAGATTTCTCCAAATTTAATGTTCCTACTTGTAATCACTTAAAATGAACGTTTTTTAAGCCAAAAATATGAAAATTTGCTATTTTTGACACACATAATGATTTTTTCGACACACTTCCGGTACAGTTATCGAACACAGCGTCCTTTCGGACCTGTCTCTTGAGTATACCTATTTTTAGAAAAAAAAATTTTTGAAATCCCTCCAGCGGTTTTCCCTGCAGCGTAGGTAATGACGGCCGGCCGGCCGGCAGACAGACATACATTTTTTTTTTGTTGCTTTTTTAGAATCAGGAGGTCCTAAAACGTCGAGAAATGTCAAAAAAAGTGGGGGTAAGAATTTCACTTTGAGCTCATGAATGTAATACTTAGGTCTTTCAGACCGAAGTAATATTAACAACATTCTCTATTAATTCAATAAATGTATTCTAATTAAGTTTTTATTAACCGATGCAATTGATGCAATTGTGATCAATGATGCAATTCTGCTTAAATAATATAAATTAATAACAAAATTGATGTTAATCGCTTATGTGAGTTTTAAATTGATATCTTGTGAAGAATCTCTGAGAGGAAACTGAATTTCATTTAAAGAAAAAAGCATGATAATTTTAAAGAAAAAGAATTAGAATATCAGCTAGTTAATGACAGAGAAATAATTATAGTGGAAATTAGCTACTGAACTTCAATACCACTAATTGTATCATCTATTTACACAGCATATTTAAAAATTACCAGCCATAAAATACACTTAATTTCTTTCTGTTTCTGGTTTACATCAACTGGTTTATGCATCCATAGTGTATTACAAAGTGATTAATGTGACGTAAAATAATTGTTCGTTTTTAAGAATATTTCAAGTATACGCCAAGAAAGACTAATACATCTATAAACAAATTGGATTAATAACAGCTGATGAAAATAACTCTACATCAACTCTAATAACTCTTCTTCAGCTACTAAAGGTTTGTTTGTCAAAAACAGATCAAACAAATTTTTGTTGTGATCAGTATTATCTGGTGAACGAACGAACAGCTTTGGTTTATTTTAACTCATATTAAAACATCCAAACTGCTGACATTTAACACGGTTTTACTTTGTCTTTAGTTAAATTGTGTGGAATTCATCGCGAACATCATTTAACATATTATTGATTCAACGTATTTTTGCATGAGTGGGATAAACAGTGCGTGAGCAAAAGTATTATTAAAAGGCGATTAATGGGCGAAGAATGCTAAAACTAACTAATCATAGTTATTGAATATGAAGTCAAGGCATTATCCTAGTTTATCCCCCCAAATAGATTTGCGTTTTTTTTCAGATTTTTTTTTTTTAATAAAATGTGTTGTGTAATAGGGTTTACAATATGTGTCACAACAACACATAAATACCTTTTAAGACCTAGGTCTAGACCTGGGTCCCACAACAACTGGCGTTCTAAGGTGTAGATTAACGCTTTTTTTAAACATCTGTGGGTTGAAGCCACCTGAGACTAAGTGTTCCGGCAAACTATTCCATTTGTACGCAGTTCGGACAAAGAAGTCTCTCTGCGATCTGCCAGTATGACAGCGCGGGATCTTTACCGTTTCATTGGTTGCGGCAGCCGATTGCCGACTGGAACGGGGGTAAGAATAAGTTTGAGGCATGATGCCGCTGATTTCATCTGAGCACTGCTGATGACGATATTTGTAAAAAAACAACGAGGTCAGCAACAGTGCGACGATGTTGTAGGGAATCAAGTTTTGATGTCAAAGTTCGATCACCCACAATTCGTATAGCTCGCTTTTGAACAGAGTCCAAGAGGGCCAAGATGGAAACAGAGGCAGCACCCCAAACTTGACAGCAGTGCTCCATACAGGGACGAATATAGGACTTATAAACATGGAGCAATTGGTATGGAGTAAAAAATTTTTTGCATCTATTTAGGAGGCCGAGTTTTTTAGACGCGCTTTTTGCCATCGCCATTACGTGATCGTTCCAGAGTAGGTCATTTGAAACTGTGACACCCAATAAGCGAATGTTTTTACATTCACCTATTGGTTCATCACACATACTAAATAAAATATCTTTGGGGAACTCGGTCTTTAATCTGGAAACAATCAACAGCTGTGTTTTGGTGGAGTTGAAATTGACAAGGTTTTGGTCACCCCAGTCGGCGACTTTATTCAGGTCTTTGTTCAAGTTTATGGCAGCGTCTCTCCGGGCAGGATTAATTCGTTCGTGCATTTTACCTTTTGAAGGAAGGGGCTCGAACGACTTGTGCAGAGTACTATCATCTGCAAAACTATTTATTGGATTACTGGTGATTTTCAACAATTCGTTGATATAAATCAAAAATAGGGTTGGGGACAATACTGAGCCTTGGGGTACACCAGCGTTAATTAGTTTAGACTCAGAAGAAAATCCGTCTAAGGTTACCGAAATGTATCGGTTGGATAGAAAATTTTGAATCAGCTTCACAACATTGGGATGAAAACCGTACGCAACGAGCTTGTTGATTAAGTTGGCATGCCAGACTCGATCGAATGCCTTGGAGATGTCTAAAGCGATAACGTATGTTTCACCACCTTTATCAAGTATGCTGTTCCAACAATGCGCTACATAGTTTAATAGATCGGTAGTTGATCTTTTGTTTCGAAAACCGTATTGGCTGTCGGATATTAAATAATTTTCTTCCAGAAATTTTGAAATATGTGTATTGATATAATGCTCATAGACTTTGGATAGGACCGATAGTAAAGCTATTGGCCTATAATTTGATATATCGGATTTTGATCCCTTTTTGGGGACGGGCTGGACATTTGCCAACTTCCAGCACGAGGGAAATATACCAGATTTGTAGGATTGGTAGAATATTTTAGTTAAAGTTGGTGCAAGTTCTTTGGAAAAGGTTTTTAAAATAATGGGTGGAATATTGTCCATTCCTGAGGCTTTGTTGATGTTTAACCCCTTTAAAAGTTTAGCGACTATTTTGGGTTTGAAGTGAAGTTCATTCATATTAACTCCTGAAAACTGGATTTGGGGTATTTCTTTAGGAGTTTCCAAAACAGTGGAGTTCAGAACAAAGCGTTCAGCGCACAAGTTAGCTTTTCTTGCGGGATCATTGACGATTAAATCACCACCAATAATAAAGGGAATAGAAGATTTTGTACCAGAATTTAAAGAATTGATGGCACTGTAGAAACTCTTGTCAGAAACAGACATAGACGTAAGTTTTGAGGCTTTCGCTCTGTCAATTTCGGACTTTTCGTTTGAGATAATCTGATTAGATATTTCGTTGGCCTTTAGATATTGTGATCGATTAGTGGGTGTTTTGTTATGAATCCAAATATTAAATGATCTACGTTTGTTTCTAAGTGCCGTTTTGGCAGCTTTCGAATACAAGTATTTTTGTTTGGGTTTTAATATGGAGAAAGGGACAAATTTATTGATAGCAAATTGGATGGTTTCTGTAAAGTTTTGAGCAGAAACATTTACATTGTCAGTGTAAAAACAATGACGGTCGAAAGGGAAACCATGGAAAAAATTTTGAAGACCACTTTTATCCAATTTTGAGTAGTGAAATATTTTACGGGGTTTGGGAGCTGTAGTTTTAAGTAAATCAGTTTTGATAACTGATGAGATTAAATAATGATCAGAATTTCCAATACTACCTTTCGCGACATCGACACTCGTAATATCTGGCATTGTGGTAAGATAGAGATCTAAAAGAAAACTATTATCACCGCCATTACGGGGAGTGAAAGTCGGGCTTTTAACAATTTGGAATAGGCTCTGAGACGCGGCAAAAATTTCTGCCAGTTTTCCACTATTGTCAACATCGTCGGTCGATTTGGAGAATTCCAACCATGATTTGTTGTGGACGTTGAAGTCACCGGTAACGATAACTTCACAATTAGGGGACTTTGCTCTAATCTCGTCCACAATTTTTGTCAGTATATTAAAAAAGTTTGGGTTACGTTTGTTGGGGGACCGATATAAAGCTATTGTAAAAAAAGTCATTTCTGGAAGACAAATCTTTAAAACCATTGTATTGAAGCCGTCACCGTGTAGTTCAAAATTTGGAAAGCGCGTGTACGCAACACTCTCATGAATGAATGCGCATACGCCCTGATGGAGTTTGAAAGCTGATTCGAGCCTATATTTGGAATTAAGCGATTCTATAAAGAGATAATTTTCAGAAACTTGTGTTTCTGTAAGGAATAGAATGTTCGGTTTGTCGTGCTCAAGATGATGTTGCACGTGGTCATGGTTAGCGTTCAATCCGCAGATGTTTTGAACATGTATTTTAAAATTTTTTATTGATTCATATATGTTTTGTCCCTGCAAATTCCGTGGACGTGCCGCTTTATGGGCGGGTGGATTGCGCAAATTTGCTTTACCACTTGCAGACTTATTTTTTTTCGGTTGTACTGCCATATATATATATATCAAAATGTTTATTTTATTTTTTTATGTTTTATTTTAAAATGCATAACTAAGTAAAAAATCCTATCATACTACAAAATATGACATATGCCAATATTTCATGATAAGATGAAGAAATAATAACAAAATAATAAGTGAAAAACAAATTGTGAGAAATTTGCAGAAAACAAAACTAAATGCCAATAATCTAGCTGATGCAGCGCACCCCAGACGCACCGCCCACCACCTCAATCGAGGCGCAAAGCCCACACATAACTACGTGTTGGTCCGATTCCTCGGAAGAGCTAGTGAGCGGTACCGCTACGGAACGCTGCCCAGCTAAGACTGGAGGTGCTGCCGTTGACTAATTAAAGTTCGTCCGCCAGCACCCTAAGATATCATCTTGGCTAATGACATCTCCTGCCATTGCCAGTGGTATGTGATATCTCACGCTAACTCATATGTCAATGGCAGGGACTGGAGTACGCAGGGTAGTCAGACCCGTAGATCAACATTGATCATAATCGATCAAAATCGATCCCTCCTGCATGATTTTACCTTGGTCCCCCCTTTGGTTTTTTAGACTTTGAATTCAATTTTTAAATTTTTTTTTGACTCAATTCTGCGATCTTACACAATTTCGATCAGAGATAGCACCGACCCCCCAACGCGACCCACCCCACGCCCGAAAAACGACGCGGAAAAACGCGGGGGGAAGACGCGGGGGGAAGACGCGGGGGGAAGACGCGGGGGGAAGACGCGGGGGGAAGACGCGGGGGGAAGACGCGGGGGGAAGACGCGGGGGGAAGACGCGGGGGGCGCGACGCGCGAAGGGGGGGTCGGTGCTATCTCTGATCGAAATTGTGCAAGATTTGCAGAATTGAGTCAAAAAAAAATTTAAAAATTGAATTCAAAGTCTAAAAAACCAAAGGGGGGACCAAGGTAAAATTGAAAGTTTGATCCTTTATAACTTTTGATAAATAAAAATAAAAAAAAAAAAAACTAAAAAAATAACCAAAGGGGGGACCAAGGTAAAATTGAAAGTTTGATCCTTTATAACTTTTGACCCCCTCATTTCCGCAAATTTTTTTTTCATAATTAGGATGCAGAGGACCTAATCTTTCTATTTATCTGAAAAAAAAACGCAAATCTATTTGGGGGGATAAACTAGGATTGTACCGAAGTCAATCTGAAGATAGCCTAATTTAAAGGGTTGAAAGTTAAAGTTTTTTTTACAAAATACATTTATTTCTTAAACATTTCTAAATTATAAATAACAACAAAAACAAAGTACGATAATTATTATTTCGTAAATCCAAACTTAGCCAATTTTGAAACTCCACTTGACGTTTTATCACCATCATCTAGTTTTCTTTTCGCTCCAGTGGATATTGTTTGTGTATCACCTAAAGTTTTAAATTTTCGTAATCCATATTTTGTTAGCTCCGGTGGAGTTGCATCTGGAAACTCTTTTTGCAGATCATCTCTATTAATTTTGAACCAATTTACAAACGTAAGTGGAGCTGTTGGTTGAGTCAACTGAAGAAAAAAAAAATTTTTAATTGCAGCTGATACCATTAAAACGACTGAAATGCTCACCTTTGCGTGATCTTTATTGAAATCAATATTTTCTGTATTCTCTTCGGAATCAAATAAATCTTGACTTTGAATATTTTCTAATGGACTGACATCATTTTCAATCTTATCGCTATCATTTTTATAAAGTCCAATAGCTTTACTGGTTAAATGACTTAATGGATTAGGTTTTAATGAACTTAAATTTTTGTTAGCAGATCTCTCCTCCGCTCGTTTGAACGGATTACGTTTGTTATGGGAATTAATTTTGACCGGTTTCTGTAAAAGAAAATGGAACATTTAGTAACTATTCAAACGTTAAAAGTAAGTTAACCTTGTTACCGGTGTAATTTTTGGAGTGTCCTCTTCTTGAAGTTTTCGTAATGGACTGGTTCGAGTATGTTCTATTTCATTTTCTACTATAACAGTATTATGCAATATTTGCTTCTCTTTTTCCTGTTCTTCGAAAACTGGTAAAAGCTCTCCTAAGGACTCAGCTAAATGCATTCTTCCTAGCTTACTCGCATATTTCATGGCTAATGGTAATAGTTGCGGTGATGCTATCATTTCTATTAGTTCCTTTGCACGAGATTCTTTTTCAGAACGACATGCCCACTAAAGAAAGAACAAAATATTTAGAAAAAACAGAATGAATTTAATTAGAACCGGAAATACATACCGCAAATAATTTAATAGCAATTTCTTTGATTTGTTTTTCAGAGTTATCAACAATAAACGAATTCAATCGAACAAGACTTTCTTCCAATTGAACTTGTTCAGCTTCTATGTCACAGAATGGCAAACTAAGTGGTAATTCATTAACAACATGGCGAGAAATATTTAAAGGATATGTCGTTCCTCGGCATAATACAGCTCGTAAGACTTGTGTTGATTCAGAAACTTCAACTATAAAAAAATTATCTGATGCTCCTTTAACCTAATAAAAAGATAGAATGTTTCTAAATACAAGTAAATAATATAAAAATGCAATTCTCACATGTAGATTTGTATCACATACAGGAAACCATAGATTAGATTGTAAACTATACATCCGAACCCATCCCATCGAATCATATATAACAGGTGATCCTTTATCTGAAAAGCCAATCCAATTTAATGTTGCATGAGGGGTTAACGGTAGTTTCGTTTCACGGCATCGTAATGAAAAGCCGACAACTTGAACTAGCATTACGGTAATAAATTGATCTTCAGTTGCAGGTGCTGCGTGATATGTAACCATAATTTTATCATCAAATCCAGCTAATGCAACAACAGGTCCGGGAATTGAAATCACTTCACGTTGGGTTCCCATTACACCATATACTCGTAGAAGTCTTGAATCAGTGGCAACCGCGACAACTTTGCTTGATGCACAAACCGCTAAAACTTCTTCACATCCTGGCATTTCAACGGACCATTCTCTACTGCCGGATGATCCAACTCCTATACAGGATAGCTTACTAAAATAAAATAATGTTTAGTATAAGTTTACTGAGTTCACAGATAATTGTTGTCACCTGGGTGATTCTTTTGATAAAACCAGCACCGTGTTGCTTAAACTAGCCATTGTATATTGATGAAAATTATTAATATTTATTGTATGATGAAAGCTGGCATCGTGGAATTCAACTTGAATAGATTTTTCTTTATCATCATTAAGCGATCGAATCACTCCGATATGATTCCACAGTAAATAGCGATGATCTAAATGATTTGGAGTTGAGCTGGGTTGAAACGGTGGTTGTTGCGGATAAGATTTCGCTTGATATCCTAAATCTGAAAGTCTACTTTCTGGACGAACTGCTTTTTCGCTTCCAGCCTCCGTAAGTTTATCGTCGATACCAAAATCATCGATTCCAAAGTCAACGCCATTCTTTTTTAAAGTTTCATTTTTTAATTTTTCTAGCGAAACACAATTTTCGTTATCTTCATCCTCATTGTTATCGTCATGAAGTAAATCAACTGTAATTAAATTTAAGAAAATGGGAAAAAAACGTTCACACATGATGGAGAATATTTCTAATTTCTATGCTACAGTAAATTATACCGGTACCAAATTATCAGGTACCAATTCATCAAAACTAATCGCAGAAATGTAGAATTAAATGTAGAATGTAGAATTATAATCATTACTTTTTATTTCAAATTAGCTCCAACCATTTAAAGTTAAAATCGCGAGACTTAGCATAAACGCTTAATTTCAAATATTGAGAAACCCAGTAAAATAATTGTCACAATTATTTAACTGGGTTACACAAATAAAAACCAATAGGAAATTGACTGTTTTATGTTGAAACGGATTGTTTTGTTTTCAAATAATTGGCCTGGATTCGATAAATTGGTCATGAAAATTATGTTGCAAATACAATATCAAAAAATTGAACTATCACCAACATATAAGTGACTTTTATTTTCAACCAAGAAAGTGTGATTATGTTCCCCCCATCGTCTCGACCACAACATTAGCTGTGTTTGAGATTTATTTCAACGGATTCATGCAAAAACATATGCAACGTTTAACACATTTCAAAATTCATAGGAGCAATGTGTAACGACGGAATATTTTCAATTTTTACTCTTAAATAATAGTATTCATATTTAGGGAGATTCGCTAATAATTTATTAATTTATTTCTCTTCAATTGTTATAAGCGTAGGGACATTTGTTTGTACTACTGTGCAATTAAACATTTTTTTTTGTTGACGGTTTAGTTACGTCACTCAATGTCAATTAATAATACATGTTTTACATAAATGATTGTTTAATTTGAAAAAAAGTAAAATTGTTGTCTGTATTGGAGAGAATTGTCTAATAAGATACTGGAGAGGGAAACAAGAAATCTAAACTGTCGGTATATAAGCGATCAAATTGTTTTGATCGAATGAATTATTGTATAATTTTAAAATCAAAAGGTTAAGTGCTTGATTATGTAATTTTAAAATCGAAAGATAGATTATGTAAATTTAAATATAAAGTCAGACAAGTGCGAATAAAATTCGCTCGCCAAAGGTTTCGTGAATGTAAAAGAACACAACATCAAAAATAATTGACAAAAAGTTGTGTTGTAATGTCTTTATATTGCCAGACCATGACGCATAACAAAATAAATGTTTAATCGTAAATGTCAATAGTAAATAACAATCACATATATATATTGATCAAAAATCACACCAAAAAGGTTGCTTCAGGTTAAATCTTATCTACAGCTGTTTATGGTAACTCAAGAAAGATTCAATTGCACAAGCTGGAAAATGGTTTAAATTCGATTATTTTTTCGGTCAATCAAGGGTCGAAATTTAGGGTGGTGGAGAGACTACATACTAAAAATAGTTTTTTACAATAACACAAAAACTGTGCATTGCAAAATTCTAAAATAATTGTAATGTTTCTTCAATTAAGTGCTCCTTCATATCACACCCCACTCATTTAGGTCAAAAATGGTTTTTTTTACTCTCCCCACAGTTATCCCCTAAACACACAGAAATATAATTATTTGAGACTTCGCTATAATTTTCATTCAAAATTTACCAATCTTCCTGTCTCTGTGAATTATTTGAAAATTTTCTGTCAATCATCGTCGAAACGTAGGGAGCGGAACGGTCTGAAAGTTGAACTTTTTTTACAATAACTCAAAAACTGTGCACCCCAAAATTCTAAAAAAAATAGCAATGATTTTTATATTAGGTGCTCCTTCAAATGACACTCGTTTGGGTCAAAAAAGGTTGTTTACCCTCCCTACACCCGTCCCTTAAACACACAGAAATATAATTACTTGAGACTTCGCTATAATTTTGATATAAAATTTACCAAAATTCCTAAATCTGTGAATTTTTACAAATTTTTCTGTCAATCAGTGTCGAAACGTAGGGGGAGGGGAACGGTCTGAATTTTGCTCTTTTTTGACAATAACTCAAAAACTGTGCACCGCAAAATTCTAAAAAAAATTGTAATCATTTCTAAATTAGGTGCTCTTTCAAATGACACCCCACTTGACCACGTTTTAAATAGTGTTTTTACCCCTCCCCATTTCCACCCCCTTAATAAATATAATTATGAGTATGTGATACTTTCCTATATTTTCCATAAAAAACTTACTAATTTTTCTATCATTCCCACTACATTCAATGTGTAACTGAGCAATGTGTAACGACGGAATATTTTCAATTTTTACTCTAAAATAATGGTATTCATATTTAGGGAGAGTCACCAATAATTTATTAATTTATTTCTCTTCAATTGTAATAAGCGTAAGAACATTTGTTTGTACTACTGTGCAATTAAACATTTTTTTGTTGGCGGTTTAGTTACGTCACTCAATGTCAATTAATAATACATGTTTTACATAAATGATTTTTTAATTTGGAAAAAAGTAAAATTGTTGTCTGTATTGGAGAGAATTGTTTAATAAGATACTGGAGAGAAACAGGAAACCTAAACTGTCGGTATATAAGTGATCAAATTGTTTTGATCGAATGAATTATTGTATAATTTTAAAATCAAAAGGTTAAGTTCTTGATTATGTAATTTTAAAATCGAAAAATAAATTATGTAAATTTAAATATAAATAAAAAGTTTTTCGGCAAACGGCTGTAAAGTTTAACTTTACTGCCGCTGGGGAGTAGCTAAAGTCTTAATTTTTAGCCAGCGGCTGCAAAAGTAACGCCATTTTTATTTTATTTGCCGGCGGCTGTAAAGTTACTTTCATATTTTTACGGCGGCTGTTAAGTAATTTTCATACTTTTACGGCGGCAGTAAAGTAATTTTCATATTTTTACAGCGGCAGCAAAGTAAAATAACATGATATTATTAATTTGTTCAAAACAGAATGCATTTCAATTCATTTTAATGAATTAAAATCAATAAAAATTAATTTCAGAAAATTTATTACCTAAAACATATTTATAAAAAATTTGATGCATTAATTTCATATTTTTAAACAAATTTAAACGTTTGCCGAAAAAATAGTGTATTGAATTCGGAGCTAAAGTGACTCTTTATGTTTCGTCTATAATTGTCGGCCTCCGTACGGTCGGCCGCCAAACTATAGACTCAACACAAAAAGTACAACTTTAGCTCCTAATTCAATAATATACTATTATTTTGTGATCTTTAAACAATAAAGTTTTAACTTTTAAATATTCAGATAAAAATTCAAATTTTAAAATAAAATGTAATTTCAAATTTCATTAAAATAGTTTTTTTGTGCTGTTCTTTTAAATACAAAATAATTAAAGAAGCAATTTGTTTTTAATATTGTTGGATTACAAAAAAAAAATTAAACTTTTCTTTAATTTGGAAGTTTTGGTTCGAACAACACAAAATGTTGATAAGTAATCCAGATATACGGTGTATGGAAATGTATTGGCTGAAAATTATATTGGTGTATTAATGAGAAGAGGCATTTGCCAATGGCTGATACTTGGTGGATAGTTTAATGGCTGATAGTTATGAAAGGAGAGAATGAAAGAGATATGAAATGAAAGGAGAAAGTTATATCAACATTTGTTCCACAGAACTGGTTTTGGAAGAGGACAACATTCAAAATACAATTAATGTAAGCTTTTAGTTTAATTTATATAATTTTTGTATTAAATTATTTAGTCTTCGTTATATTCAGTATATAATTTAAATTTTTTATTCTGTGATTCATAAATAAGAGATTTGCAAGTCTAATTTGTTTAAAGTAGATTCAGTTTTCCGGTTTAATATTACAGTTTAGTTTACAAAGTCCAATTTTCTCTACAAATGTTGAACACTTCACTTCTTAAGCGAGATTTGCTTAAATTAGGGATACCTACATAAGGATTATCATCGCAACAGTACAAATATTCAGGAAAAAATTCAATTACATTACTGTTATAGTGCGTCAATCGTTGCGTTTTGTTTCTAGGCTAAGAAAATCAGCCCCCTTTTTGGAATTTGTCCATCATGTTCTTACTTCTAGAATTGTAAAATTCTTGAATCAATTAAATAAATGTATGCGTGCCCAATTGTGCAAATACGGTAGACGTCGACAATGATTCTGACCATTTTTTCCTTATAACTATTTAGCAGACAACATTTTCCCAGCCTAAGTTGGGAAAGTGCCGTGCTTGGTAAAAGTTTTCATGACTTGTGCGCAGCGAGAGTTTTTTGCGTATCGGTGAAGGTGGTTTATTTACAAGTTTCTTGTTGAAATTAAGGAGGTATTGACGAACCAGTAGGTCATTGTATGGTTTGATTGGTTTTGTTTGCATTTTAATCTCAATTTGGAGATCTTCTTCGTGCGCCATTACATGACAGTCAGTATTCACGTGCAATGTAGCATTCTGTGGTGTTTATAATTTCTTCTATGATGATTTCTTCTATGATGTCAGTCGACTGTTAATTTTTGAGTAGAAAATTATTTTTACCAGTGAACAAGTTGTATGTCTACGCTATTTATTTATGTAATCACACGACCCTTAATCATTTTAGGTAGGTTTATAGTATGGTGATATCATCAGTATAAGAAACTATAATTACTTCAACTGACGGCAGAGGCTTGGCGTTTGTTTATATTGTTATAGCTTCCGGTTGGTAATATTATATGGGAATTTAAATAAATGACCGGTGTCAACTGTCAAGTGGTCCTAAATTACAACTAGGGCATATATCGATGATGCCTTTGTCTATTTTAGTTAAATAATTAATAACCTTTTAGACCTTCGTTGGGATAGGGTCGAACCGGTCAACATAGGTAAAAGTTTTTCTGATGAATTAACTGGAGGTGGTTACTCATAAAGCACTATGTTTTTTTCATATCCATTTACTGTATCAGCCACACTAAGACCTGATGATACCGCGCTTTCGATATCCGGACTATATGCCTATTTAGACAATTTTTTATGTGTCTCGGACTGATGGTGTGTTGACCAGTTCTTCGCATGGTTGGCTGTTCTTTTAAGAGTTCTTGTTCTTAGGAAATATTGACGTGATGGTTGTACAGTTTCACTGGTAGATTTTTTATTTCTACTGTAGATGCTCTTGCTCATGGTGTCCACTTATTTTCCAAAACAAAATTCCATGACTTTCCAGAACAAAAACTTGAATTTGCCATGACTCTTTTTAAAAATAAAACAAATAATTTTGTGAAAAGGCCTGATTGACGTATAAGTTAACTAGAGATATCGCAAACACCTCTGGCAATAGCAGTAAGATACCACTACCCAATGTGGTATCTTAGGGGTGCTGGCTGATGAACTATATTCAGTCAATAATAGCCTAATCAATTTTAGCTAACGAATATTCCTTGATGATGGATGGCACGTTAGTGTTTGCTCGAGGAAACGACCCCTTTAAATTACTCTATGTGTTGGTTTAAATCATTGGAGAAGACAGTGCGTTCCATGATCAAGTAATATGACACTGACTGGATTATTGGGAAATCCATTTTAGTCTTGTTCCTCCAAATTAAAAAGAAAACGTTTTATCTTTCATTTAATTTTATTGCCTCTATCATGAAATATTGGCCTATTTCATATTTTATACGTGTTATGATTTATTGTTTCATTATCCATTCTTTAAAAAATAGGGGCGCAAACCACACTTTAGAATGCCTGTTGTTGTCCAAAAGGTTTTCATGCGTTGTTGTGACACATACAGCACATTTTAGGAAAGGACATTTTATGTGCACTTTGCGAGACATTTATGTATTTTAATTCCAACAAATATGTACAAAGGTATTAGAAAATATTGCCAATTCTGACCACTTTTTAGTAACGTCAGTTGTCAAAAGTGATTTACTAAAACTAGAGTTTCCAAATTCGATCAAATGTTTCACTTTTCAAAAATGGACACCAATGGTCGTTGCTGACGTTTTTTCTAGTGTTTCTTTTTCGATCGTCATTGTTTTTATATTGACGATGTAGATAATTGTTTTAAAACTTTACTTAAACCATTCAATTCGGTATCCATAAATTCGTTTTTTCAATAATGAAACCCCAGCAAAAATATTTGTCTTTAAAGGCGGAAAAATTGGCTCATTAGAAACAAACATAAATTTTATAATATTTGGATTCATAATTAAAATTCAATTTATCACTCCCAATATCCAGAAATTGACAGAGCGAAAGCGGCAAACCTTCTGATTGTGTCAATTTTTGATAAAAGAATTAGTTCTTTATTTTCTGGTACCAAGTTTGCTATCGCGTCTATCGTTGACGGTGATTTAATCGTCACTGACCACGCACACCTTGATAAAGCTATCGAGGCAAGCAAACAAGAGCCAGATTATTTTAAATAGATGACTTACTACTCCGGCTGGGATAGGTTTTGCTAAAATAAAATGTTTTAACAATTACGAATTTAGAAGTTCTTAATTTGGTAGAGAGGGGACTTTTGCAAACCGATCTCTTGCTAGGGAAAGAACTTTACAAAAAAGACAATCACAATTATGAAGCACAACAAAATCGCCATCAGCGTATTTGTTGCCGAGTTATGCTATTAAAATTTTCACATATTAATCATAGCGAATTTATGAGATACGAAGTCGTATCAATATTTTCAGACAGTTTTTAATTTGTTCAGTGTGTCAGTTATATGGTTTGGTATATTTCTTTAGGTAAAATGTTTGCTTAACGATTTGGTGTTCAGATGGTTGTTTTGCTATTTGAATGCTTGGACTAGAAAATGATTAGTTACATTTTGAAGCATACAAGAAAATATAATCACCTCCAAAATACCAGAAAAGTAAAGTTCTGATTCAAGAACGTAGTGTATTCGATTTTAAGCGTTTCAATCTGGTGAAACCTATGCCTGCTTTGATATGATATGCAAATTATCTGGTCTACCGCATTTACATGGATACTTACCTGTCCATTGAAGTGACCAGTGAGTCTGAAATTGCGTTTTGGGATTGCTTTTATAACCTCTTCTATTGCTATACAGAATGAGTTTTTCTCAGCGAGTAATATATGATTTCTTTAATGCGTCAACTAACAAGATCACCAGTACCAAATTCAGAATAGAACCGAACAATAATTTTTCGTTTCTTCACAGACTTGGTGTGCGTGTCATTTTTAACAAAAAATGTTCTTACAGCGTAAGGACGTTTACTTTTAATCTAACTATATACGTTTAAGGCTGACCTTCGCTGCCTAATTATATTAGTTGTCTGAGAGTTACCACTAAAGTGTTTACAGTGCAATATGTTTTTAAATTCTGGTATCAAATCTCGCCTATCATTGACGGTTTGACCACGCACATCCTTGAAAAAGGTACGGAAACTGTTACTATACGTAATCGCATTAGACATTGCAAAAGCATTTGATCGAATCTCGGGCCGGGATATCAATCTGATCGAAAAGCTCGTTGCATATGACTTTAATTCCGCAATCGATAACATAATTCAAAGTTTGTGACCGATATAATTCGGTTTCCATTTCCTTTCTTTATACAATAAATAATAAATTAACGTCTCTGAATATCTAAAGATGTCATGCTAGAATATTGGCAAATCTGCAACTTTTCAACGTAGATGGATTTTCTTTTAAGTTTAAATAAAAAATATTATGTTACGAAAAAATATTATGTTGAACGTTTACATAAAGTTTTTGAGTATCATGAAATTTCTAAGTATGGAAATTCAAAACATTTAAGTGATAAATTGTATTATAAGTTGCGTCGCTTGCAAAAATATTTAAGTAAATTATTAAGGATATACGAAAAATTATTTTAATAAAAAAAGTTTGTATTAAATAAATTTTTTCCAGAAAAATAATAAATTTTCATGACTTTTCCTGACCAAAAACAAATTCCTTGACTTTCCAGAATAGGTGGACATCATGTTGGTTTACCATTAAGAGAACATTGCAACAGGTAGTGCAGCCTTTTCCACAAAATTTGACTGAGCTGTTGTTATCAATGGCTGTTGTTATAATTTAAAATGGGGCGACCAATAGCTTTGTATTCTGTATTGATGTCGTAGCAGAGCAGTAAAGAGTAGTTTTGCTGCAGCATTTTATAATGTCTAACTACTAGAAGTGTTTTCTGCAACATTGATTTGATATCCAATGTCTCATACATTGCAAGATTTCAAGTCGTGACAGACTTGTTGTTGATTTTGCAGTGGATAATTCAGTCTCTTTCGGTAATCCAGTTGTTGAGCGTGAACAAGTTTTATTTATATGGTCGCACGTCTCTTGAACACTAACACAAGTTGTTGATAACGTGATGCCGTCAGTATTAGGTGACTTTTTTACGTCTGCGGGTGGTTGCGATAGACCGAACATGTAGAAGTTGAACAATACGAAGCAACCTATCTTTGTGATACACCTTTCTTCACTTTCCGATATTTTGACTGTTGAATTCGATGTTTGTTTAACGATCTCGAATGTTATTTGATGGCTCACCGAGATCACCTGCACGAGGAATGTAATATATTGCTGGTCCGTCAACATATTGAAATGCTTACCAAACAAAATATATGAGCCTGTCACACAGAGCAACATCCCCGCAATGACACCTTATACACGACTAAACCACCTAGAGACATAAGGAGGACAGCGAAGTGCTTCTTATATGATGCCAGAAACAACCGGTAACATTGACGAGCTTACGTATAAAACGGGTTTAAAAGTAATTCACACCCAAGTTGTTGAGAACACAATAAGGAGCTACGCACTAAATCGAGTTTTCCATTGCAAACCACCACTTATTACTCCGGAAGAGATCAAACTACCGCCCAGATCCATTCTAGCGCAGTTAAGATCCAGCTGGTCAGGCATCTTAAATAACTAAATGAATAAAATTAACCAGAAAATTGTTGAATGTCAGTGGTATATATGTTACCAGCATAATTTGGGTCTTGCCTGACGTTATGGCGATAGCTTGTTGTTCTAGTAGGGAATTATCCTCTTGTGCTAAAGTGTTTATGTAAATCACAATGCGGTATTTAACATTTATTTTTGTAACGATCCTTGGGAATGATGGTAAAATTATTGGCATTAGGACCAGCTTAAGTATTCAGTTTGGTCTCTTTTATGACTGCCACACGATATCGTGCCTTCTCATAAAATGCGCGATATCGTCAATTTTTCATTTCAGACCATTACAATTCATTTGTAAAATTTGAAACGAAACTAGAACTTGATGTGCTTGTACTGTTTTATTGTTATATGCGGATATATTGGTTGTTGTTCTATTGACAGTATTGTTAGTATGTATAAACCTGAGTTAATTTCTATTTCAGCTATTTCAAGAAGAATCCAGAGCAGCCTTAATGGAATGGGTTGCACCCATAACGAAAAAATGCTTGGACGGAACGATGCAGACAGGATTGACCGCATGACTCCAGTAGTTCAGGTGCTGAGAACCTTGCGTCTTGCAAACCATTATGCGGCATCGAATGTTGTTGTTTTAGTGAAGGTTGTGGTGCTAATCCACCGGCTCCGTGTCCCGGTTTAGAAACTCTGCTACTGCTACCTCGACAGATTGGTTAAATTATCAGGACAATTGAATAGGTTTACATCTCAAAATGGACGGGTCTACGCCACAGTAGCATTTGGAACCCAATTCCGACCAAGGACCATCACAACAATTTCGACGAAAGGTGCAAATCCATCGCTCCATTTTTTTTTGTGCAATCTGTCGCTCTATTTTCCTCCATCAAATCGTTTACGATCGATGAAAAATCGAATTTGGCTTTTATGACTTTCTCTTTTTCTCAAGTTTTAAAATGAGGCGAATTCTAACTATTTTCATATACATATATTTGGTGTTGGGAATTTTCTCCCTTGAAACTAACGTGTTTGAGCATTATGACAGAGATACTAGCATATAGCTTTTGATTACTTGATTTTTCTAATTCTATTCTAAACTTTTTCTTCTAAGAGAATGGTATCGTATGTTATTGTCATTAAGTTTGAAAATTGACACTGGTCTTATGTGTGAATTAAATATTGTGGCACACTTTCTAGAATTATTAGTAGTATAGCATTCAGGGAGATCTCCAGGTTGCCAATGATGAGTTAACCCTTTAAGGACCTCAAAGAGGCTTTACCTATATTTACGAGGCTTGCTTTGCTCACTAGCTCTCTACGTATATATCTCTTGTACTGTATAATTAGTTTTATTATTTTATTGGTCCTCGAATCATACAAACAAAATTCCAGTGGAAAAATTGGTTTAATGTTTTGATTTGAGTCCTACCAAATTTTCGTCTACGCTTTTTTTAAATGTTTGTGAATTGACGTGACTCGAGACTTTTGACTCTGGTAAATAATTCCACTTGTACAATACACAATAGAAGTCCTATTGCATTTTGTCACTATGCTAGTGAGTGACCTCGTCAATTTGAACAAACCGATTGACGAGTAAAACGGAGAGAAAGAGTATATTTGAGGCATTGTGGATCGGATTTCATCCGAGCATTGCTGATGACGATATTTATAAAAGACAACGAGATCAACAACAGGACGACGTTGGTGTGGGGAACCAAGATTTAATGTTAAATTTCGATCACCAACAATTCGTATAGCACGCTTTTGAACATAATCCAAAAGAGCTAAGACGGTAACAGATTCAGCGCCCCAAACTTGACAACACTACTCCACACAGAGACGACTATAGAACTTAGAAATGTGGATAGGTTGAACTGAGCCTTGGAGTATACCAGCGTTAATTAATTTAGACTCAGAAGAAAGCAGAATAAACTTAAACAGATACCGATGTATCGGTTGGTGAGAAAATTTGGAATCAGCATAAGAGATAATAACCTTATATTAACCCCTTAAGGTTTTATTTGTTTAAAAAAATTTATGTTTGGTTGAACTATTTGTTTGAAAAATTTTGTGCCGAAAATAATTCTTTTAAAAAAATGCTCCGATTTTCTTGAAACTTTGATGATCGTTAGTATAATAAAAAAAAACTAACACGTGCTTTTTATTTTTTTATTTTCTCACTAGTTCTAAGCTACAGGGTGGCTCGAACTTTTTTAAGAAACATGAAAGTTAAAAGTTAAATTGTGCTCGAACGGGTGAACCGATTTTAATAATTTTTTTTTTGTGTAAAAGGTACTTTAGTTAGGATTTTTAAAAGTACTATCCTGATAAAAAAAAAATTATATTTTATATTAGTTTTAAGCTTTTAAACCTTGCGATTTAAAAAAAAATCTTAATCTTTTGTTTTATTTTTTTATGTTTGAAAGATTTATTTTACTGTAAATTTAGATTTACTAAAAACTAGTGCACGGATTTTATTGAACTTTTTTTGTTTTAAAGGTATTAAATTTTAATACATAAAACATATAGTTTTATGTGTTAAAATAAATTATGTGTTTGAAATGATTACTTATTTATTTGAATTAAGTAATAACTATATGTATGAGGTATTCTTTGCGACTCGGAGACCCCCTGCTCTTCAGAATGATTTAGGTTTTTCAGAAGGGCAAAAATTGTAGCTTATTGTCTCTTGTTTCCAATGTCGTGTGCCCCTTTTCAAAATTCAAAATGGTGGAATAAATATGGCGGATATAGGCTTACGGCCTCATTCTGAAAGTATAGCAATTTAGAATTGCCAGCACAAATTTTAAATATCAACATATGCGTTCTTGGACGAGGGTAGTTTATTTATTTATTTTTATTTATTTTTATTTATTTTTATTTATTTATTTATTTATTTATTTATTTATTTATTTTTTTATTTACTTACTTGCCTACTTACTTGCGTATTTATTTATTTCTTTATTTATTTAGTTATTTATTTATCTATTTATTTATTTATTTATTTATTTAATTATTTATTTATTTATTTATTTATTTATTTATTTATTTATTTATTTATTGATTTATTTATTTATTTATTTAGTTATTAATTAATTTATTTACTTTTTTATTTATTTATTTATTTTTTATTTTTTTATTTATTTATTTATTTTTATATTTTTTTTTTTTTTTAATAAAATGTGATGTGTAGTAGGCATTACAATATGTGTCACAACAACACATAAAAACCTTTTAAGACCAAGGTCCCACAACAACATGCGTTTTAAGGATGTTAATGGACGCAAATCTGTTTTTTTTTGTTTTTTTTAATTTTAATATATTTTTGTTTGTTTTTATTTATTTATTTATTTTTATTTATTTTAATAATTTTTATTTATTTTTATTTATTTTTATTAGTTAGTGTAGAATATTCTTTCCAAAAACACGTCTTGATTTATTGACTTCAAATTAAAATGTGATTTTATAATAATTTAACAAAGTTAATGATACATTATTCTAACTGGTTTTACTGTTATATTTTATAGCTTTAAAGTTGGTTATTAAAATAGGGTGATCCTACTTATATAAAATGGCGGAATCAATATGGCAGCTACAGGCTTACGGCCTCACTCTGAAAGTATAGAAATTTGGCTACCAACACAAATTTAAAATATCAACAGATGTGTTGTTTTACTTGTTTTACTTTTATTTATTTTTATTTATTTTTATTCATTTATTTATTTTTATTTATTTATTTATATATTTTATTTTTTTTCATTTATGTTATTTATTTTTATTTTTTTTATTTATTTTTATTTATTTTTATTTATTTTTATTTATTTTTATTTATTTTTATCTATTTATTTATTTATTAATTTATTTATTTATATATCTATTTATTTATTTATTTATTTATTTATTTATTTATTTTTATTTTTTTATTTATTTATTTATTTTTATATATTTTTATTTATTTTTATTTATTTATTTATTTTTATTTATTTTTATTTATTTTAATAATTTTTATCTATTTTTATTTATTTTTTTTTCATTTATTTATTTTTATTTATTTATTTATATATATTTATTTTTTTTATTTATTTTTATTTATTTTTATTTATTTATTTATTAATTTATTTATTTATTAATTTATTTATTTATTTTTTTATTTATTTATTTATTTTGAAGTTTTTTGTAGAAAATTATTTTTAAAAAAAATCGGCTAATATATACCGAAAGATTGTTATGGAAATTATAGACAAAACTTCTATAATTTCCAAAAAACATCTCCAAAGTGCAATTTTCCAGGTTTTTTGTAAAAAGTTAATGAATATTCTAAATTATGGAAGAAAATATAAAAACGGGAGATCTGTTATTTGTTTTTTTTTTAATTTTATATTTTTATATTTACGAGCCGCCATTTTGAATAAAAAATTTAACACCACTCGGAAGTTGAAACTACTTATAGTTATCAACATTCTAAGTAAAACAACACATCTGTTGATATTTTAAATTTGTGTTGGTAGCCAAATTTCTATACTTTCAGAGTGAGGCCGTAAGCCTGTAGCTGCCATATTGATTCCGCCATTTTATATAAGTAGGATCACCCTATTTTAATAACCAACTTTAAAGCTATAAAATATAACAGTAAAACCAGTTAGAATAATGTATCATTAACTTTGTTAAATTATTATAAAATCACATTTTAATTTGAAGTCAATAAATCAAGACGTGTTTTTGGAAAGAATATTCTACATTAACTTAAGTTGTTTTTGGTTAAGATCTCTACTTGGTGTCAGAAGTGGGATAGTCCGGGAAGATTCTGGCTATTAAAAGGCGTGAGTATACTGAAACAGTGGTGTGTACTTACGGTAGATCGTGTGTTGTGTTCAACAAAGTGTTGTAGTGAGAATACGCGGTGTGCTAGAATAATCGATTGTTAGAGTGATTAATCTAATATAGTTTTGTGAAAAACATCAAAAACGTGTTAGTGTAGCATTAATCCCGTTTATAGTTCTTTATGGGGGAAGAGAAGAAAAAGACGCGTGGTCGCATGGAGGATGGTTCAGATGGAGAAGAATTTTACCGAAGAATGGGTGAAGAATTTGCAAGAGCTGTTGATCGTGAAATGCATTATTCCCGTACATCTTCGGTTACTGCTTCAGGTGGAACATCGTCTAATGCAGCTCTACAAAAAGACTTAGAATTAAAAAACAAAGAAATCGAACTATTGAAAAGAGAGATGCAACTTAAAGAAAGAGAAAGTTTGACGCAGTCTCAACAATCGTTTCCTTTTCGAGAGATAGAGGATTCCATGGTAAAATTTAACGGTACAGATGGTTATATGTTGCAAAAGTGGATAGCTGATATTAGTGAAGCAGGAACAATATATAAGTGGACTGATGTGCAGACAACAACATATGCAAAAAAATTGTTGGATGGTGATGCAATGAAAGCACTTCGAACTACAACGTTAATTTCGAAGTGGGAAGAATTGCAAAACTTTTTGAAGAACGAATTTGCTCCATCTGAAAATAGTGCATCCATTCATAGGAAACTGCGTGAACGGAAAAAGCATAAATATGAGTCCTATTATAGTTATTTACTGTCTTTACGTGAGCTTGGGAACATGGCCAAGCTTGAAGATGAAGCAATCATCCAATATTGCATAGAAGGTATAGAAGACCATGAACCAAACAAAACTATTTTATATGGGGCCAGTTCAATTAGTGAATTTAAGAAAAAGCTGGGGTATTATGAAGAAATAAATAAAAAGTTGCCTAAGAAGACATCACAATCAACAACATCAATACCATCTTACTCAAGCAAACATGATAAAACCGAGATCCCGCGGATAAGACCAAGAGTTAAGTGCTACAAATGTCATGAAGTGGGTCATATGTCAAAAGATTGTTCCAATAAACAACGAGGTCCTCAGTGTTATAGTTGCAACGAATATGGGCATCTAGCCAATAAATGTCAGAAAAAAAACGATAACAATCCAAATGTATGTGCAGCAGTTAGACAAGATCGGGATCGATATGTCAAACGGATTGCTATTGAAGGTTATGAGATGTATGCACTGATCGACAGTGGAAGTGATCTTAATTTCATAGCTAAAGGAAAACTTGAAAAGTGGTATCAACCAGAAATGGAGCAGGTAACAACATCGTTTAAAGGAGTTGGCTCAGGCACTATGTATACGATTGGCAGTCTTACCGCTTCTAGAAAACAATATAAACACATATTTTGTATCGTAGATGGATTCACCAAGTTTGTATGGTTGTATCCGACTCGAACCACTGCATCTAAGGAAGTTATTACAAAATTGGAATTACAGAAAACGGTATTTGGCAGTCCAAAGAATATTATTTCGGACAGGGGAACTGCTTTTACTTCTAAGGAATTTAAACAATATTGCGAAGATGAAGGTATTGATCATCACATGATTACTACTGGTATGTCGACAGGAAACGGCCAAGTCGAAAGGATCAACCGTGTAATCATACCTGTTTTAGCCAAATTGTCACACGAGAATCCGGAGGATTGGTGGAAATACGTGGATAGAGTACAGCGATACATCAATAATACTTTTCATCGTTCTATCAGTCGATCTCCGTTTGAGTTATTATTCGGAACGAAGATGCGCAGTCCAGAAGACTTACGTGTTCAAGAGGTTTTGAAAGCTGAAGTAACGGAGTCATTTTGTAATGAACGTGAGATTTCGAGGAATGAGGCTAAAATACAAATTGAGAAGGTTCAAGAGGAAAATAAACGGACTTATAACAAAAACAGAAAAAGGGCTACTTTGTACAAAGTAGGGGACTGGGTAGTCATTAAACGAACTCAGTTCGGAAGTGGTCTTAAGATTCAGCCTAAGTTCTTCGGACCGTATGAGGTCATTAGAGTGAAACCTAACGATCGTTATGATGTCAAAAAATCCAGTAACACCGAAGGACCACATATGACTTCTACATCAGCCGAATTTATGAAGAAATATTATGTAGGTTTATCGGATGAAGATGATAGTACAGAAGATGAACAGGAAAGGGAACCAACGCAGAGTAAACCAAATGAATCGATTATATCTACTGATGAAAGCGGGTTTTTAGGGTTTGACAGTTAGATGACACCGAGGCGGCTGTCAATCCAGGAGGGCCGAGTAGGATCACCCTATTTTAATAACCAACTTTAAAGCTATAAAATATAACAGTAAAACCAGTTAGAATAATGTATCATTAACTTTGTTAAATTATTATAAAATCACATTTTAATTTGAAGTCAATAAATCAAGACGTGTTTTTGGAAAGAATATTCTACATTAACTTAAGTTGTTTTTGGTTAAGATCTCTACTTATATATATTTATGAAAGAGAAGAAAACGATACTTTTTTAAATCACCATGTTTGAACAAATAAAATTTTAAAAAATCATCTAAAAATATGAATATTTTTTGTTAAAGTAATATTTTCATAAGGCGTCACTATGTACCTTTTAAACAAAAAAAAATTCATTAAAATCGGTTCATTCGTTCGATCACAGTTTTGAAATGAAGTCAAGTGATTCCATGAATTTAATTTATTTGGTTATCACGAGTCTAACTCGTGATTGTCTTAGAAAGTAAAATAAATTTCTACGAGTCAGACTCGTGATTGTTTCACAAAGCAAAATAAATGTCCACGAGTCAGACTCGTGATTGATGCACAAGGGGTTAAAATGTACTTACTATTGTCTCCATATATATCATCCATTAAATCATTACTATCCATATTTTCATTGGCACTAGTTGTTGATGTCACTGTTTGACCAAAACAATCTTCAACTAATCCCAGTTGTCCAGTAATATCACAATAAATCATTTCACCGTTAGATAACGGATTCCATGATATTGATGCAATTCCATAGACTTCTGCTCCTTTAGTATCACCTTTTACTAATTGTTGTGTTTTTAGTTCCCAAATAGAAATTTCTCCGGATATAGAACCAGCAGCTACATATTTCCCACACGGAGAAAAGTTACATGTTGCATAATTGCCAGACACCTAAAATATATAAATCACATTGAGATAGAGATCGTTTATTATATAAAAAAAACTCACATTTTTATCGTTTAAACAACAATGTTGTGCCCAGTTTTTCGTTTCTAAAACAATAACTTCTTTTTTGTTTGGATATGCAAGATAATTCCCAGTTTTCGGATCGAATGAAGGTGTTCCTTTAACAAAATAATAACATTTAGATATAATTTACCAAAAACAAATATATAATCCTACCATAAGTTTTTGCATTATTAAAAGTTTTAGTTTTATCCAATCCTATAACCGTTTTTACTATTTCTTTTGTATTTAAATCCCAAACAATTATTTTCCCGTCTCCATCACTTGCTGCCAACAAATCATTCGGGCTTAGATCAATTTTCAAAACAACCGAATCATTTCCGGTTAATTGAAAATTAATATCTGGATCATTTAATCCTTTTACTTTAATTTCCATATCTTCTGAACATGCAGCTATATAGTTTTTATTTACTTTAATACATGTTACTGTTCCAGTAAATCGAAATTCTGTTCCATCCCGACTACAATCAGGTAATGTAAACGCTTGAACAGTATTTAAATCTGTGGAAACTAGCATACGATTTTCATATTGGACAACACAAATTGTGTACTCTCCAACACATTGATTGAATGGATCATCATCATCGACACCAGCCCATATTCTAACATCTCCATCAGCTCCACACGTTAAAAATTTACTACAATATAAACAAGATAAAATTTTGTTGTTGGAAAATTAATGAAAAATGTGGCAAAATTTAATTATTTACCTTCCGTCATCCGTATATGTGCAATGTGTATATCCAGCGGTATGTGCATATCGCATTGGTCTCCTTTTAAATGGCATATTTTCGATTATTTTAAACAAAATTAAATTTATTTTTAAGACCAACAAAATCGCAACTGTTTGTCACTGTTTACTTTTTCATACAAAAGTAATGAAGTTGACAATTGTATTTCTTTATATTTCCCTCCAATTATTACCAAATGGTTAAACTAGTGCAAATGAAAGGGAACTACCATCCGGTTAGAAGAAAAAAACAGAGGTATGGCAAATACATTCACCATTTGAGTAAAAACAGTTTTAAATTCTCGACAAAAGATGTAAGAAGAGAAATAAAATTATTCGACATTATGTCCAGTAATAATAATTTTTGATTATTATCATAGATTCAAACATTTCGAATTTTAAATGGTATAAAATAAATACTAGTGCGATCCTGTGGATAGGGATGTAAACTATTATTACTATCACTATTGCAATAACATTTGTAAGGCTTATTTGGGAAGTTATAGCTTTAGCTTTTGTATTGATACTTCTTCTTGCTTATTATTGTATCATGATAGAAAAAGTTTTAACAATACTTCGTGTATGGAAATTGTTTAGAAATCAACATTTGGGCATTACATATTTGCAAATATTTTGATAAATTTCGTAGAAAATTTAAGAAATCGAAATGGAGTTTTAGGCCAGGCAAAATAGTATTTTAACAACAAAAAAATTCGTTACAGCAAACTGATAGTGGGATATTGTAGAACACGATATTGTAAAAGAGGGAAACATAAATCGAACCAGCAGCTGCTATCCGGGGGAGAATGGGGAGGGTTTTTAGGGGTTGAAAGGGGTTTTTCGTGATTTCTGGCTAAACCGAGCATCCTATCAAAAAGAGTTATATGTAAAAGTTGTAGGGAATAAAAAGATCTACACTTTTTGTACGGACCATTTTTACCCTCACCTCAACATTTTTCGAAAAAAATGTGAAAAGCCGATTTTTTTCTTTTTCCTTGTTTTCTTTTACAAAAAAAATTTTATGAAGTTCAAATTTTGGAAAAAGATACCTCCATTTATTGGAAAAAGGCAGCAATTTTTTCGGAGGGAAATATTTAGACGTTGTTGTTAAAATTAATTTTTTTGAAAAAAAAAAAACAAATTTTTAACTGCGATTCCTCTTAAAACTACGCCTCCTAAAGAGTTCAGTTTTGACTCATTTACTCGTTCTTACGTCTATTTTTGATAAATGGTAAAAAAAAGTATAAATCTATGGACAAAAAGGCGGGAAAATTGAAAAAACCGAAAATATTGCTTTTTTCGTGGTAATTTGCATATTTATCGTTGAATAATTGTTACTAATTAATAAAATCATATTATTTTTTTTATTATTACGTAAACAACGATCATTCGGAAATACATTTATGAATAATTAGATGCTTTCGTTTTCGAACTTGATAAAAATTGTTCGAAGAAATAATCAACAATTAGAATTTCAGTCGTACTAAAAATCTTAAAAATTAAATATCTCAAGAACACGAATATTAGCCTCTTTGTAAATTTGTAATATTTTAGAGTAAAGATAGAACTGTTCTTACAAAAAAAAATAAATTAAATTTCAATTGATCTTCAACCCAAGCGCCAACTTTAAAAAAGTTTTTTAATATTTTAATTTAAAAATTAATTACAAAAACAATTAATTATTTTTTTTTTCAAACGATTAACTAATCACCTACAAAAAAAAAAAAGTTTGATAAAATTGGTAAAGCCGTTCTTGAGCAATTTGATTTCGAAGGTACATGGGATTGGCAGAATTTTCATTTTTCTAAAATATTTAATGCTTATTTTAGTTTATAATATATGATAATTAATATATGATATATTTTAATTTAATATGAATTTTTTATTGTAATTGAAAGGAAAATTCACTATCTATTTGATAAATTTCAGCAAAATCTGCAACTGGCATATTTTTGCTAACAAATATTCGAATTGGTTTTTATCGTCGAACAAAACGTCTGTCTGTAATTTGAATATGTTTTGGGTAAAATATTAAACCTTCAGAAAACCCAAAAAAAGCTTATTTAGTACCTTCTTTAAACCTCATTTAGTACCTTCTAAACCCAAAATAAGTTTAATAGAATCAGTAAACTTGGGTTTAGTGTATGGCACAAAGTACAAAAAAAATCAACCTATATTCAAATGTGTTTTTCTCAAAAACAAAAAATAACAATTGTCCTTATAGGTTTAGTATGTTTTAAGTAAATAACAAATCTGTAAAATATAAAAAACATGAAAGAAAACTAAAAGGTACTTTTTGAGATCGCCATGTTTGAAGAATAAAATTTGCTTTTTTGTTACCTAAATAAACTAAAAGTAACGAAAGCATATAATTATTCATTAATTAGTTCCAAATGATCGTCGTTTACGTTTATCATAAAAAATTTAAATGATTTTATTAATTAATAACGATTATTCAACGATAAGTATGCAAATTACCACGAAAAGAAAGCGATTTTCTCGGCTTTTTCAATTTTCCCGCCTTTTTTCCCATAATAGTGTACCATTTTTTTACCACTTATCAAAAATAGACGTAAGAACGAGTAAATGAGTCAAAACTGAACTCTTTAGGAGGCGTAGTTTTAAGAGGAATCGCAGTTAAAAATTTGTTTTTTTTTTTTCAAAAAAATTAATTTTAACAACAACGTCTAAATATTTCCCTCCGAAAAAATTGCTGCCTTTTTCCAATAAATGGAGGTATCTTTTTCCAAAATTTGAACTTCATAAAATTTTTTTTGTAAAAGAAAACAAGGAAAAAGAAAAAAATCGGTTTTTCACATTTTTTTCGAAAAATGTTGAGGTGAGGGTAAAAATGGTCCGTACAAAAAGTGTAGATCTTTTTATTCCCTACAATTTTTACATATAACTCTTTTTGATAGGATGCACGGTTTAGCCAGAAATCACGAAAAACCCCTTTCAACCCCTAAAAACCCTCCCCATTCTCCCCCGGATAGCAGCTGCTGGTTCGATTTATGTTTCCCTCTTTTACAATATCGTGTTCTACAATATCCCACTATCAGTTTGCTGTAACGAATTATTTTTTTTTTTCTAATTTTTTCTCCTATTATTACTGGCCTATAAATTTCCAGTATGAAATAAAATTTTGTATTCCTCTCAAACGAAAAGTGTTTTAAAGGTAATTATACCCAAAATAAAAATAAAAATATCTCTCACAATATTTTCTCTCAGCTCACCTAGTTCACAGTATTCCAACAATTTCAAAAGCTGATTTAAATATATTTCAGTTGATTCTCCTTCTTTTTGACGCTTTGAAAAAAAACGACCCCTCTCATAAACAGTATTCACTTCAATTTTAAAATATTCATTGAACTTATCCACAACATCTTTATATTTGGTTTTTGTTCCATCTTCTGCCTTGATTTTGAATGATTCCAATAATGTTTCGCCTTTGTCTCCCAAATAATATAATAATGTATCAATTCGATTCGAAGGAATCTTCTTTCTTTTCCACCCCGCTTACTGAGCAAAATCTCTCAAACTTTTTTAACCATCTTGGCCATTCTCCTGGATTAGTAAAATCAAACTCATTCGGTGAACAAATCTGAAAACTTGACATAATTTTTTTTTCGATTTAATTTTTTTTTGAGGGTATGTTTCTCAGCTTTGCTAATATTTTTCGTTTTAGCAAATTTATTTCTCCACATATACTTTACAAATGTTTAAACAAACATTTGCCACACCTGACACCATGTAATGTTAATAAAAGACTTATTTGATGTTACATATTTATATAAACTTTAATTAATTTAATTAGCGTGTTCAATTTTATGTATGGTTCTTTCTTCATTCATTCATCACCTCGATAATCAAATACAAGCAAAATTATAATACAAAGATAATAGAATACAAGATTGCTTGGGAAAACACAGGGTTAGAATTTTGATATATATTTTCCGTGGGTAACTGCCACAATTTAAAAATAAAATTATATTATTTTTTTCAAGTAATTTTTATTACAAGTTCATACCAAACGATGACTCGTATAGTTTGATTTCCGTGTTTAAATTAGAACTTAAATTAAAATTTAACAATTTTCTTAAAAATCAGTACTTTCAGTATATAATTTTAGAAATCAGTAAAATCAGTACCGCATATGTCTATCAGTACATAAGCTATAAAATCAGTATTGCACTGATAAATTCAGTACGAATGGTCACTCTAGATAAATAGATAAATATTTAATAAAGTTTACACAGCACGAACGGAGATGTTTAGTAATATTAAGGAAAAAACGATTTGATTTAGTATATGTATATCAGTTCAAACGTCAAACTAATTAGAAATAGAGCTAATAGTTTGTATATTCAACACTTGGCGTGTAGCTATCAGATACGCGGGATTCCTTTTGAATAAATTAGTTGCTTAAGGTCATTCTCCATTAGTCTTTTTTCTCGTCTTTTTAATTTGTGAAATTCAGAACAAAAAAATAACAAACAAAAAAACAGAGTGTGCTTAAGACCGCACGGCAGAAGTGAAAATTTCATTGGCAATCGCAATCAATTGATATCGTATTAGAAGTATTTGGATCGTATTATAGAAGAATAAATGAGAAACAAGTCAGAACGATAAACCCGCTAGCTACACACACTAACCTCACAATGTCAACCAAATAATTGTCAAAATAGCACTCATATGCCAATAGCAGGGACTAAAGTACGCGTGGTTGTCACACCCATAGATCGACAAGTTTAAATTTTACAAATCTTTCTGCGGAAAGCTAAGCAAATTCATTGGTTTTAATGCGCATTGTTGCCGTTTGCAAATCACTATCGGCTAAGTGCCACCATTTTTAATTATTTTATTTATCATTGCCATCTATGTTTAATCATACATAAGCTATGCTTCTTTGTATAGAATTTATGCGATTTCCGTCTCGTAATTGTGAGTTTTAAATCGATATAATCGATTTTATCAAGTATCAAGCTACAAGTATTAAGTCTTCACTTAATTTTAGAACCATGTATTACATACAATTCCAAACCGACAACATATTTAGTGAAGAGGATAAAATTCCAATACATATAATTTTGATATACAAATGTAATTGTTTCAGCCTTCAGGTTATACTATCTTTCTTACGTTATTTTTAATTTCTTAAAAAAATTTTGTTCAAAAAAACATTGATCAAAGCAAACTACCGTTTAAAACGATAGTTAAATAAAACGCAAAAATTAAGCGTATACAACAACTTCATAAACTTTCATGATGATTAATGTATTAATGCATAAAGGATGAACAGCCATACATACTTTCAATTTTATATATATTCAATATTTATTTAGCATGATGACTCGAATGCAAATTGCAAAAGACAGTAGCAATATAACTTTAAAAAACTGCGTTGTAGATCAATTTTTTAAAATTCGTATAAAGAAATTTTTATTATTTTATGAATTCATAAATAAAAAAAAAATAATTTCAATGGTATTTAATAAAAATTAAAAAAAATAACAATAAAAAAATATTATGGTACATAGTAATAATATTATGGTACTAGTAGTAATATTATGGAAAAATAATATTATGGTACATAGGAGTTGAACTCAGTACCTACAGCACATCAGTCGAGCACGATATCCACAACGCAATTTGAAACGTTAAGAAATGATAGATAGATTTTAAGTTAAACCTTAATAAAGTCTTTCATTTCAGAGCGTCACGGATCAGCCTAACTTACTACATACGGAAAAATCTGTGTGTGGTGCGCCTAAAGAAGTTTTCACTTTAAAAAACTGCTTGGATTAATTTTCTCTTAAAATATTTTCCTAAACTATGTTATGTAAATATGTATATGTATAATACTATGTTAATAATACAGAATCTTACATTAAAAAAAATTCATATGGATTCAATAAACGCTGTTTGTGAAATTTAATGAATAACCAAATTATTCGTGAAATCTATAAATTTTTTCACAAATAATACGAAATATTTATAACATCTGTTTATCGTTTGATAACCCATTAACGTATACTATAAACCAGCATTTATAAAAGAATAATCGTATATTTTTTGTAAGTTTGTGTATTTAATAAAAGTATTTTTGAAAGTATGAACAGGATAATAGTAAAATTAATGAATATAATAATAGTTAACTGATAATTTTGTTCAATACTTCATAAACTCCTGTTGGTTAGAATAATAAATGGCGTTTATTAGCGCCAACTCATTAACAAATTCGTAGATTTAATGTAATTTTTTATGCATATTATAACATTGTTTTTCAGTGTACTCGTACCAAAAACTTTGTATGTAATTCGGGCATGAAGTATCGTTTACCTACTTCATGCCCCAAAACCCACTTTACGCCCTTAATACATAAATAGTTATTTTAAGCCAGTTAATTTACATATTGTGTTTCGTGTATAGAGAAATATAAATGCAAATATAATCAAAATTTTTACATTAATTGTTTTCGTAAAATTTTTGTGCCTTTAAATATTATTGGATAGATTATTGGATTCACCACACCTTCCTCGATCAATTAATTCAACTCCCCTCTGTGAATTTCAAAAAACTTTATAACTGTTGCTCATAAAAATCCAAATTTTACATAAAACTTTATGCACAAAAAACAAATATGTAAAAAATATGAAGCAAATCTTTATCCACCGAAGCGTACAATCAAAACATATCAAATTAACATATATATATCGTCGCCTTAATAATGAAATAACGTATGCCATATATACGTTGTTATTATATAATGGGTGCGCTGCATTCCCCATAAGGATGTCTATAGAGTGGCATTTTAACATTTTCCAATTATTTTATAACTGGGGGTGAAAATTAATATATAGTTAATTAACGTACATGCAAATTTGAATTTGGTTAAATATTGAAACAGCGTAAATGCATGTACGATATTATAATTCCTACAGAATAATAACTTGGGTAAAATCATTGTCGTATATATTACATACATTACGATCGCCACACGAAATAGTAAATCTACAATATTGTATAAGCATCATGCATG
This sequence comes from Diogma glabrata, assembly GCA_963693315.1. Taxonomy (NCBI): domain Eukaryota; kingdom Metazoa; phylum Arthropoda; class Insecta; order Diptera; family Cylindrotomidae; genus Diogma; species Diogma glabrata. The sequence continues at coordinate 388,459,971 of OY856186.1, forward strand.
ACTACATGATAAACCGGTTCGTACAAATAAAAAATTGTAAGAATATCATGCGTTAGTTCAATAATAATTTATTTTAGGCTTAATCGTACTTTCATGCAAAATGAAATAACGGATATGAAATATGAAATAACGTATAAGGTACCTGATTGACTTTTCACCTCTTTTTAGGTAGAAAAGCGAGCAGGTACCAATGTGAAATTTTAATATGTTGTGAAGAAATTAGTCAAGATTAATTGGTAGAAATTTTTTTTCCAATATCTTTATTCATTCAATAGTGCTGCCGAGTTTACGAAAATCAGAAAATCGAAAAATCTTTAAACCCAATTATCTCGAAACTACACTTTTGCGAATACGTTGTTTCATTATTAAAGCGACGATATATCGTTAACAAAAGTCATTCTATTGTTTGAAAAGCTCAATTTAAGTTTTTATTTTTTTGTTTTATATAAGTTTTCGAAAGATAATCATAACAATAATAATAAAAGAAATGTAATTTTTCATTAGAAATTATGTGTTATCATCCCCAATAGTAAATAAAATAATGAACAGAAAAGACGCTTTCAATTTTTATTATATTTATTGTATTTCGCATTGAAATATAAAAGAAGAAAAGCTTCAAACCATTTGAAATGGATAAACGAAAAGATTTTCTTTTTCTTTTGTTATTATTTTAACAAAATTTGTTTATTATATATATATAAAAAAAAAAAAGCTTATACGTACTGTACTGTCAAATAAAATAAAATATTTCCACATTTTTTGTTGTTGTTGTAATTTTGTTAGTCCCAAGTGATTTTACCTTAAATTTTTTGGTTCATATTACTGTTTTTTGTTTTTGTATTTTCTGTGTGACAGATTTTGTTTTCCCTTCAGTTTGTTCAATTCGGTAAGAAGCTTTAAATTTTACGTCATTTAATTTGTTAATGAGCAAGAGATATAAATACATATATACAAAATGTCATTTGATGTACAATTTTGAAGCTAATAATTATGTTTAGTTTAATTTTGAATTAGTTTTTTGCATTTCCTTTGAGTAATAACATAAAACTGATGAAATTTTAATTATCTGAAATCTATTTGAACTATTAGATGATACACTACCTATTGCAGAAATAATCTTTATCCACGACTACTAAAGAATATATACTTTCCATGCGTATATCTTTCATTGTAATTGTATTCATTCCTTTTCTATATATCAAATTCTTTTTTATTTCTTTTATTACGCTTTATTTATTCAAAATTCCCCTAACAAATTAAAAACTTGATTTGTTGGTATAGTAATATAAACCAGTTAAAACAAAAACAATACATATATAAAATCTAAAATAAACAAACATGTTTGGTTTTGTTTTTCTTTTCATTCAATATGGCGATACAAACTTGTACAGGAAAACATGAATCAAATTATTTGAAATATTTGTAGTCGTGGATAAAATAGTATCTTGTATTCGCTTAGGATGAAGGCAATTCTTCACTCGGATGATTCCCTCCACTCGCTGCGCTCGTTCCGGGAAACTTCATCCTCGTGAAGAATTGCCTTCATTCTAGCTCATACAAGAATATACTATTATTGCCGAATTTGTAGGATTTCTCCTCGTTTCAAAAGTTGGTAGGTTTTTTTTAAAAAAACAAATGATGTGGCGGCTACAAGTCGTCAACCTTACCATAATAAAGCAGTTTTGTTAAGCTAACACGTATTTAGATTTTAATAAAATTTTAGAATAATCTAAATTTGATGTGATTTTGATTGCTGAATTCGAATTTATTTTTGTTTTTTATATTTTTAAAAAATAAAAAATTAATTTTAAAAATCATTGTTTTCACAAGCCAAAAGTCAAAACTTTCTCAATTCTATATTTTTGTAATTTTAATTACTTAATAAGCTTTCAAAAACAGTTTGAAAATTGAAATTCAGTTAAACCATTCCAAAAATATGTTCAACCAGAACAGACCAGACAGAGTGGGATCATTAGTGTTATGTATAGCCTGGACTATGGGGACGAAGTGTAGTACAGTCACAGATTCATGTAGTTTCCATTTCCTCTCATATCTTCATTTTACATATCATGCGTAGTTCATAACAATTTCTCGTTTATAATCTATAGTCATATTTTCTTATCGTTTTCGTTACACATATTTATTCTTTTATCTATTCTTATTTATTCTTAGCATTCTTAGCATACTACCTGAATTTGAATTCTCCGGGCCACTAACCGCCATTGCTCTAAATGTTTTCAAACCTCAAATAGCTGTGCATATTTGTCCAATCGTTTTATTATCTAACAATTATTATCCTACAATCAGTTTAGCAATTGTCTTCAAAACATATTATATTTCTTATATAGGTATTTTTCATCAATTTCTCTTTCCGTTATAAATCTAAATTTTACTGTAATACGGTTGTAAGCTATTATTTCATAATACGTAATCATCATAAAATCGGTTGAACATACGTTTAATCCTTTCTAATGTCGCAATATATTGATATGTCTTCCAAATGCGTTGTAGATAACTTACTTCGTGAAATTATCTTACAATTTTATGTATTACAAAATAACAACCAGTATTTGTTTTAAAACGGAGAATGTACTAACATTGTTCTGCAAATTTCACTTTCGAAAAACTTTATAGCTCAATTTTCGATATTAAATAACTATATAAGAAACGGAAATATCTCGTTTGCTCTCTCTTATGTCTTTGAAAATTTCTCTCGTGAAGATCAAAAGAATATGGATTTTCTTTTTGAAATTCACGTTTTTGCATTAGAATTAAGTATTCGGTTTAAGTAGTGAAATTTTTAATTAAATTCAATTAAAAATAGTTCAATTAGTTCATTTTTTTTATTAGTTACAATCGTCGTAGAAAAATTTAAAAAAATATATATGTTTGTGTTGTGCAAAATATAAAAGAAGATAAATCATATATGTTAGTGCCGTAAAAACAACAAAAAATTAATAATGACCTTGTCGGTCATTCTCTCTTAGTCGATTTTGTGTCCAACAATTCAACAGCTGTTGATGTTTTTTGTCATTGATCGCACATCAAGTTATTTTGGGTGTGATTTTTTTTCAATTTTTTTAATAAAAGTTTTGCGTGATTTAACGTTAAAACTCAATAATACTACCCAAAGAAAGTGTTAAAAATAATTGGTGTTAACCAATATCACCAAAATTAGAAAGTGTGTGGTTAATTAAAAAGTTAAAAATAACAAAATCTTATCTGTTCGGATGTCCAGCGTCCATTTGTCATTGTGTGTTATCCAAAATTTATTAAATCGATAGTCGATATGTGTTAGCCAAATTTATAAAAATCAATTAATATTATTTATTATCAAAATTTATAAAAATCAGTTATTAGCAAAATTTATAAAATCAGTTATTAGCAAAATTTATAAAAATCAGTTATTAGCAAAATTTATAACATTCAGTTATTAGCAAAATTTATAAAAATCAATTAATATTATTTATTATCCAAAATCTATAAAAATCAGTTATTGTTTTGTATTATCAAAATCTATAAAGATCAGTTATTGTCATTTACTAGCAAAATTTATAAAAATCAGTTAATATTATTTGTTAGCAATATTTAAACAAAAAAATCCGTGATTTGTGATTATAAAGAAATATGTCCTATTTTTTTGTGTAGTAACGTTATAAAACAAAATGTATTTGATGTAGTTTGAAGTTCAGTTTATTGGAAGTTTTGTTAAATCATTAAATAAACCAAAAAAAAATGTATAATTAAAACTAAAAAGAAATTATATGTTATTGTTTGGAATTGAAAGTAAAAATCTTTAATAGAAGTGACAACCTCATTGAGTTATCCACCATCAAGATATACACGCTAGGCATGACCTTGAAATTGTTAAAGGGCAGGTGAGGTTACAAAAAAATAATCAATTAATTAATTCAAGTTGTTTTTATAACTCCTATTACGAAAGTGCCTCTTCTAAAGATCCTGACTGTTTTTACCATTATGAGTAAGGATGAATATACTAAATTATTTTACTCAAAATAAAATCACGTTATACCACGGTTGTGGAAGTTAGATATTGATGATCGCTACCATCAGTCATCATCGTTGTCATTTTTAATATGCTGTTATTTACCATAAATTGATTGATTCTACAGAAGTTCATTTACTGATAAAAAAATACGGTTATTAATCAGGGTTATTGTTGTTAATGCTGGTACCTTAGAGGACTTAATTAATTCAATTTAAATTTGCACATTAATACTATTGTGGAAATAAAGGCTGTTGATCATTACTAGTATTCATCATCGTTAATACTATTAAAGCTAATACCTGAGATTAAATAGGTATGGTGAAGATTTATCAACAGTAACACATTCTGGGTTAATATACCGTTTTTATCCGCTATCGTCCTAAGTATTTGTGACCCAATTTTCATACAATATTGCTACCGTTTTTTATCAGCTCTCGTCCTAAGTATTTGTGACGCAATTATCATACCATATTTATACAATATTGCTCCACGATTTTATCAGCTATCAACATTTATAAAATATTTATCAGTAATCGCCTAGTCATTTCGGTGCCGCCTCCATACAATATTTATACAGTTTTATCAACAGTCGCCTTGGCTATTGCGACACAACATTTGCAACGTATTTATACAATTCGATCAGCAATTGCCTGAGTTTTTGCGGCACAACGTTTCCATCTTATTGATACAATTTTATCCATAATACTTTACCTGATGGATTATTCACTGCTGATGGAGGGCTAAACGCTGGGACTTGGAGGCCTGCCGGATATAATCATGGGGTGAGTGAATTTTGTTTAGTCTTTTTTTTACTTTTTATAACATACAGGTGTGAATGCGCGTGAATGGGTGTACATATGGATGAATGTGGGTGTGCCTGTCGATTCGCGTGTGCGAAACCAGGTGGGGAAGATATGCGAGACGCTATAGAATAAGCAATGCACGAAGAAGTCAGTTTGGTTTTTTTTGATGAATTGACTTTATACATATATTTATATAATAAAACTAAAATACCACTTACAACAATGGCTATATTAAAGAATATAATTTCATTTATTATATCAATTATCTCATTTCGTTCAACGTTTTATTCAATTGGGAAGGTACTGTTATTTCTATCCAAACCAAAATCGAATATAAATGTTGTACAAATTCTATTAAATAATTTAATGAGTAATAAGTTTTTATTGCAAAATATTATATACGAATTATCGATTGATACAATTTTAATTATATTATTTATATTACAACATACGTGAATGAAAACCGAGTTTTTGAAAAATATATGGAAAACAATTTATTTAGAAAATGTAGACCGATATTTTTTATATGGCAACGAGTGGAGTTTTATTGTTTTTAATCGACAACTGGCGTCGTACATCATCATTTACAATTTGGTTCATCAATACAGATAATAATAACATCATCTATTGGACGTTTATGATAGTTCATATTACTGCATGGATTATAATCTACGGTGGTAGTATATTTATGGATTTAGCCGAAATTCTTGGATTGATACAAGTTGTTTTTTATTTGTTGTTATCTAGTTTTACAAAACTAAATGCATATCAATGGAACACAACAAAGTAGAATCGGTAAAGTAAAGTATATACCAATTCACTACAGGTGCTAGAAATTATTTCAGGACAACTGATTTGTAACATGTTCTATACCGAACCACTTTCATTTATTAAAAAAAATTTTGAACTTTTTAAGGTTTTCATCCACATGATTGAAACCTACCTCCCCATCGTGGCTCATCATTTTTATGAAAATGGTTTTATAAATATCAAGAGACTGCACACAGTTGAAAAACGAACTGCAATTTTTAAAGCAGGCTTTGCAATATGATTTACATAAAGCAAGTTAATATTAAATTCCAAAGCAAATGTTGCATTAAAGCTAATTTTAATGCATTTTTAAAACAACGCTTGCATCATAATTTATTTTTATAGAACTGCTAGAAGTGTGAATGCATCTTGCTACAATAATAAATAAATAATCGTAATTTTCGTTAGCTGTACAAATGTTAACCGATTTTTAGATTTTCTTCTTTTACTACGTTTCCATGACAGAGTTAACTCGAATTAAGAGTTTCGTTGAGTTAAAAACATGGCGGCGCTAATCCGTATCGTTTCCATGATAATATAAAAATTCTTGTAGTTAGCAAAAATTGTGTATTAAAATACATTAAGTGATGACATTAAGTGAAAAATACAAAAAGTGATTTGGTTACAACTGAAAAATTGGACATTTTACTAATGTTTTTTATTATTACATGCGTTCCTTTGGAACAAAATAGCTGCTCAAAGCAGCTTTTGAGTAGATCACCAATGGAACACAAAAAATTTGAAAATTTTTCAAAAAAAACCACACAATTTTATTATTATTAAAATTTTTTATTTTTAGCTGATATTTAGATCTGACTGGTCCATTTTATTATTAAAAATACCGAAACAAGTTTATAACCCATCTAAATAAAATCGAAAAATAAACTGCTTTTCAACTACACAACTTGTTCGAGGTAGAGTACATCAAAGCAAATTTGAGTAAGTTTGATTTTCAATGGAACGCGCCTATAAATTCACTAGTTTTTTTCTTGAATAATTTCAATTAAAATTTTATTTTCCTCTTCACTCCAAAACACTCGCGACGCCATTTTTACTTTTTTGTTTTGTGTTTGTTTTTTGTTAACCTTCTCTAATCGCGCTACTTTCGTTGAGTTAAGGTGAGTTAAGAAATTAAACGAAAACTCCGTTTCCATGACGAGATAATCCGAGATAATCCCGGTTAACTCGGTCATGGAAACATAGTATTTGTTTATTTGTTTTGTACATCATTTTTTTGTTCGAATTTATTTTTTTGTGGTAAAAGTATTGAAGTTAGAAATGAAATTAGTTTACGTTTTGAAATTTCAAAGTGATATAATGTCTGAGTTCTTTTTGAGTAGATTAAGTTTTTATTAAAATTATTGGTTAAATTGTGCGTGCAAAAATAAAAAATAAAATATAATATTTGTTTAACTTTTAAAAATACAGAACACAATAGTTGTAGTGATTTTGTTGAAGTGAAGTGAAATATGACAAACATATATAGGTGAAGTGATATAAATTTTATTGAAGTTAAAATACAGATCAAATTTTTGTTTTATATTTAGTTTATCTCAATACATATATATAACTAATTGCGGCAAATAATATTTGTGTTAAATACAGAGGCATAATAATCAAAGTAACTCTAAATTATAATGTAATTTGCATTAAAATGTCATACAAAAAAATGTCGCGCGTAATATTATTTAATGCAAATAATAAACATTTTTAATACAAAAAACTTTATATTTTATTCCAAGTACTCTGTTAAATATCAATGCAAAGAGCGTTAAATTTGACATTATAGCAAGCTTTGTATTATTTTGTAATGGAAACTTCCGTAGGACCTATATGTGTAGCAATTTGCATTACATATTCAAGTTTTTTAGGTAGATTTCATATAAAAATCTACCTATTGCAATGGGCTTCATCTCGGAATTTCGGAAAAATGTTTGTGCCAAACGACTATATGACTATATATGATAAGCGGAGCCGAAAAAATAAAAAAAAAAAATTATATATACATATATATATATATATATATATATATATATATATATATATATATATATATATATATATATATATATATATATATATATATATATATATATATATATATATATATATATATATATATATATATATATATATATATATATATATATATATATATATATATATATATATATATATATATATATATATATATATATATATATATATATATATATATATATACATATATATATATATATATATATATATATATATATATATATATATATATGTATATATATATACATATATATATATATATATATATATATATATATATATATATATATATATATATATATATATATATATATATATATATATATATATATATATATATATATATATATATATATATATATATATATATATATAAACGATATGAGCTATAACGAAAACGACCGGCACTCTCACGGTCGCATTTGTTGACGTAAATCAAAAAAATTTTTTGAACATGTGTGTTCTATTAATATCTCGTACAAATTCGTGAATCAGCAAAATCCAACAGGTGGTTAAGGAACTAGAGCCTTTTTTCTAAAAAAAATGGGTTTTTAAAACCGTTATAACGGCCGTTCGGATACTAATATTTTTAAAAAATTACCAAATTTAGAATCTTTGGAATCTTTTTTATCAATTTGTTTTAAAAATAGACCTCTGCAGCTAGAGATTCCTGAGTGAGCGGCTCCAACAAAAAAGTTTGCAAAAAAAATTTTTTTTTGAAACAACCGGCACTCTCACGGTCGAATTTGTAAAGCCAGATCAAAAAGCCTTTTCTAGAAACGTGCGTTTTATTAATATCTTGGACAAGTTTGTAAATCAGCTAAATCCGACACATGGTTAAGAAACTAGAGGCTTTATACTAGAAAAAACTCTGTTTTTTAGATCCGTTATAACGGTCGTTTAGATTCCAATATTTTTAAAAATTTCATAAATTTAGAATCTTTAAAACCTTTTCAATCAGTTTCTTTCAAAAAAAAGACCTCTGCAGTAGGAGGTTTCTGAGTGAGCGGCTCCAACAAAAAAGCTTGTAAAACATAAAATGCGTTTGAATCAACCGGCACTCTCACGGTCACATTTGTGGAGCCAGATCAAAAAACCTTTCGTAAACATGTGTGTTTTATAAATATCTTGGACAAGTTCGTAAATCAGAAAAATCTGACACATGGTTAAATAACTAGAGGCTTTATACTAGAAAAAAAATTTGTTTTTTTAATCCGTTATAACGGCCGTTTAGATACTAATATTTTTAAAAACTTCATAAATTTAGATTCTGTGGAAACATTTTAATCCGTTTCTTATAACTATAAACCTCTGCAGTTAGAGGTTTTTGACTTGTTGGCTTCAACAAAAAAGTTTGCAACAATCCATAACTACAATTTGCAAAAACCTTATAACAGTCAATGAAAAAAAATAAAAAGGTTTGAATAGAAGAAATTAATGTTTTTTCTTAGAAATAAATTATTTTGATATTTTGCAGTAGTTGGACGACATATGATATAGCGTAGGTATGTGTCATAAATTGTCACACACATGTTCTGTGGTAGATTTGATATTTGTTTGTTGCAAGAATAGATATAGTTTTGCTTATATGTAGCTAATTTTCTTTTTAAAATTTGTTCGATATCTGTTTGAAATTAGTTTGTGTTGTTTAAACTAATCTGATACATCAGATTCTACTGGCACACACTGTCTGATCTCGAAATCTACCTATTTATAGCGGATATGCGTGCCGCTTGGACTTTTTTAACTGTGTAGTAGACCAGTCTAGATACCTTAAAAAACAGTCAAAAAATGGAAAAAATTAGTAACAGGATGAAAACTATTGGATAAATAAGAAAATATTTCGCAAATGATGGGAAACATAAATTAAATGTCATCCGAGTTACGGGGGTGAAATGGGGTGAGCTTTTAGGGGTAGAAATGGTTTTTCATGATTTTCAGCGAAACTAGACCTTCTGTTGAATAAAGTTTGAAGCAAAAGTTGTAGGTAATAAAAAGGTCTATAACTTTTATGTCGGCCATTTTTTCACATAACCTAAAGAAAGAAAAAACCGAGAAAAAGGCTTTTTCGTTTTTAATTCTATCTCCCATAAAAAAATTTTTTTCTTTACACAATTCGCTGGAAACTTACCTTATTATGTCCCTAATAGGCTGTAATTATTTGAAATCAAAATATTTATTTTTGCGCTTAATTTTGATTTTAAAGCAAAAACGTGACCTCATTTTCACACGAAAATTCTCCTGTATGGGAAACAGTTTTTTCAAAAAAAACATTAATCATTATATGAAAAACTTGTGAGAGAACTTGTGAATAGTTAACTTGATGAATAATAGGAATATTTCAATTCCGAAACCAGTTTTGGATTCCTCTAATTAAACGTTAAGTGTTTTAATCAGAAAAAATTTTACGTGTTTCGTGGCGGTATCGAACCTAGTCATAAGTAACACAAATTCGATGCCTTGTGTTATACACGTTTTATCAACTGAGCTATTCAATTGACATGTTTTATGGAAATTTTTAGTTAGTAAATTGAAACGTCATCAACAATTACAATGAAATTAACCATTTCACAAGGATTGCCGACTCAGCGACATGATACATTCAATTAATTATTTCTAATTTCTCTACTAGCTCAATTGATAAAACATGAATAACACAAGGTATTGAATTTGTGTTACTGGGGTTCGATACCGCCACGAAGTACGTAAATCTTTTTCTGATTAAATCACTTAACGTTTAATTAGAGGAATCCAAAACTGGTTTCGGAATTGAAATATTCCTATTATTCATCCAGTTATTTGAGTTTAACTATTGAATTGAAATATTCCTATTATTCATCCAGTTATTTGAGTTTAACTATTCACAAGTTCTCACAAGTTTTTCATACAAAATACCCCCCGATCGCCTAGATCATAATAGATTGGTTTTCAGATTAGTTGAAATAATAACTAATTGTAATGATTCTACCACATTGAGAATATGTGTACGTAAAATAATGAATATCATTAACTTACAATACTTATGGGATAGTAGTGTCTTGAGAATTCAATCGAAATAACTCTATTAATCATTATTTATTGGGAATTTTTGAGATCAATCAAACTCAAGTAAGTAAAGAAGTAATTGGAATTTTTTAAATTCAAAGGTATGGTTTATTAAAGTAGTGATGCACCGAGTACCCGGCAATCACCCGGTACCCGGCTTACCCGGCTCATTTTTGAAATACCCGGTTTCTACCCGGCACCAGCATTTAAATTCATTACCCGATACCGGGTTAAAAAAATTAAAAATCAATATTTATAAATCCAAGCTTCATTTTCCGATCTAGTTTCATCTAAACAATACCATATATCTTGAACTGTGTTATGCTCATGAAGCACTTATAGATCCATGTTAGGCTCTGTATTTTTGTCTTTTCCATCTTCATTCCCATCTGATCCGGACGCTTTCATCATTTCATCTATGATCCAATGTTTGGCTCCTTTTCTTAGGGTAACGTTCATAAATGCACCTTTATACCGTGGATCTAAGTTAGTCGCAATGACATTCTATTTATTTGTTTTTACGTCTTGAAACCTGGCTTGCAATGAGTGGAGCAAGTCTCTTTTCAGGGTAACTACGCCATCATCATTTTTATTTACATTAAGGAATCGCTCCAAAGCTATCAAATTAGGAATCACCATTGAGCTTCTTTTGAACTGGCTGCGACAGTTCCATTAAAAAACTGTTCTAGTAAGAATCAACGTTTGCAATTAATTTAAAATTGCTTGCGGTTAAATATGGTATATTGTGATCCGAAGAATAGTGCGTAATAGCCCGTTTCTGCTCAAATAATCTCTTTAACATATGATAGGTTGAATTCCATCGAGTTGACACATTTTGAACCAACTTGTGTGGAGGAAGAGATAGATTAACAGAAAAAATTTACAGAATTCTCGGTTTGTTTGTAAAATTAAATGGGTACCCCCGGGCCGGGTAGTATGAAATATAAGCCAGGTACCCATTACCCGGCTTACTGGATTTTTAGGATCCGGTGCATCACTAGTTTGAAGTTTCTCAGAAAAAAACTCCACTTCACATTTTTTCGTGTTTCTTTTAGATGGTGTAAAAAAAAATAAACATTACCATTACAGAAACACGGAAACTTTTTCCAGGAAATGCTAAAAACTGAATAAACTTGATTTTAAAGACTTATTTTCTTCATATTTGTGAAAATTTACCGTTGAAATCTTTAAAAAATATAAATTTTTCCCATGGTAATGTTCATTTTTTTACACCATCTAAAAGTAGACGTTTCAACAAAAATAAAGATTACTGATTTTTTTGAAAAAACTGTTTCCAGCACAGGAGAATTTTCGTGTGAAAATGAGCTCACTTTTTTGGTTTAAAATCAAAATCAAACGTAAAAATAAATATTGTGATTCCAAAAAATTACAGCGTATTAGGGACATAATAAAGTACGTTTTCACCAAATTGTGTGAAAAAATAAAATTTGTTTGTGGGAGATAAAAAATGAAGCTCTAATTTCGCTGAAAATCGTAAAAAAACATTTTCTACCCGTAAAAGTTCACCCCATTTCACCCTCGTAGCTCGGATCACCTTTAATTTATGTTTCCCATCATTTACGCAATATTTTATTCCTTATCCAAAAGTTTTCATGCTGTTACTAATTTTTTCCTCACAAAAAGCTATTTTGACTGGTCTCTTGATATTTATAAAACTATTTTCATAAAATTATGAGCCATGATGGGGAGGTTTAATCATTATAAGAAAGTTTCGTTTATCCTCTACAGTATATTGGCAAAGGCTAGAGAACGGCACCATACAACAGCTGTATTTTTTCACAATGTGTTTTATGTTTGTTGGGTACTACGGTCCTTGTCGTTAATCAATTTTAATAATACAAAGAATTATTTGTTTTTGAGTGATACTGGAGACCCCACACGACGTCTCTCACCTGTTTATTTGGAGCTGCAATAGCGTCAATTCTTTATAAGCAATTTTAATGAAACTTAGTATATACCTTTTTAGTATTTAGTATAGAGCCGCTCTTCCTCTTTGATCAATTGTGACCAAAAGCTTTCAAAACAATGGGAAATCACACCTAAACACTATGTACCGAGCTTAATTCAAATCAAATGACATGACTAAAAGTTATTAAAGTTTTCAATAAACATGTATTCGGGAACCCCTCCCTACTTGGTGCAATTTTGAAATTATTGAAATCTGTCTACTAGTTTTCAAGTTTTTGTTGCACAAGCTGTTGGACCAGCCTGCAGACAGACGGATATTTTTTGCACAATTATTATCCAAACTTCCCAAGTAACAATTCTTAGAGCTATAAGTGTCGTGACGCTGTACTAAAGCTCTAAAAAAGAACCTATGTTGCTAGTGGTTCTTTTACTTTGTAGAGTGATACTTGAAGCTCTAAAAACAATTAATGTTGCTTTATGAAGGAGTTTCTACAAACTCTTAGCTCTAATAAAATGTAGAGCAGGAAGTAGCTATATTAGCTTTACATTAGCATAATTATCTTATTTAGAGCTTTAAAATCAAAGTAGTACAGCACCACTTGTTGTAGACCTATAAGCTCTATTTCACCTTTGCTACAGAAAAACAAGCTATTATAAAGCTTTATTAAAGCTATTAGCATTATTAAATCTAACTCTAGTAAAGTGTCAACGTATGTTTACATACAGTTTGTTTATAATTAGAAAATGCAACAAAAGAACTTGTTGTTTCTTTTTACGTTAATTTAGAGTTTTTGCAAGTATATGAATCTTTACTAAAACTCGCAGCAACATTTCGCATGACATGACATTTTAATATAAATAGAGAGAGAGAGAGATGCTTTATCTATGTTTTGTTGCATAAATGCGTTAGTATATAATCAACTTATTTTGTTACAAAGCAAATAGCTTTATAAAGAAGTAGCATGATTGAGGTAGCTCTATATTTAAATATTCTATTACAAGTAGCGTTATAAAGGATTAATATGTATCATGAAGCTCTGTATTGGTGTAACTTGTCATCATCTTCGTTTTTAAAAAGATGGAGTGGAAAATGTATCGCCATAATGACCAAAAATGTTTTAATAACCATTTTTGATAACTATGTATTTTGAATTTATCACGTATTACGATAACTGGATTTTTGTTGACGACCATTTATAACTTAGAATAAGTTTTAAATTTTAAAAATAAATTCCGCAAAATAAATTCATTTGACATAACCTGAAACTGTCAAAAATGCTACAAAAAATTCATAATTGTATGACAATTATTTTATTTTCCAGAAATTATAAAATATTTACTAAGGGCGCATTAAAATGTGGGTCTTATATTATCAGGTTTTACCATAAAAATTAATTGGCACCCAAAATTTCCATACATATTCAAAAAGAACATTATTATATTATTTAATTTATTTACGCGACATATAATATATAAAAGTTGAGAAAATTAACACCAACATATTTTGGAACCATGTCCAATATGTATTAGTTTTATAATTAAAAAATTTTATTTAAAGAAACTATTTGTATTTGTTTTCAAAAGAAAACGTCAAAATTAATCCTGATAGTAACTCTTAAAAACTCTAACACACAGCTGATATATAGCTAAAATAGCTCTATTATATATTATTGAACCACTTGTTTAGAGTTATTTTAAGGAGAAATAAGCTGTAAAAGTAGCAAATTTTGCATCATAACAGCTCTGTTAGAGCTGTGGCAGCGCTACTTCAGCAAAATATAAAGCTATCAGCTCTATAGTTTAGCTCTAGAGCACTGTGAGAGCTTATATAAAACTAAAATTGTTACTTGGGTTGTATGTATATGAATGATTTTCATTAGTTTCATTAATTATTTGATTTTAGATTAAGCTTGTTTTTCGTTCAGGTAAATGTTCCAAAAGTCTGTTTATGAATTTTCTACCTATCTGACCAATATAACATTTTTCAGGAAGGAATCACAACTTATAGGATAAATACTAGAGCATTGTTCTAGCTTAGGTTTTTCTTTGGATATAAAATTCTTATATGGACTGTTAATATTTTTGAAAGAAATTAAGTTAAGTTAAATGTATTATTTATTTATTACAGCATTTATCACATAGCTTTATCTAGACAGTAGATTGAAATGATTAGAAGACAACATTTTAAAGCGACTGAACCACATTTTTGCATTATTATAAAACTAATACATCAAAACAAAAATGACAATTTGACTAAAGTTAATTTGTTTGATAAATGCTCTTCTCAGATCCACACTTATTGTCCTTACAATATTTAAACAATTACAAATCAATTGCGAAATACTACAACAAGAAATTTTATTTACAATTATTTATACAATTATTTTATTTACAACTCTTATCTTTCCAATTTCTGATATTTAAATTGGAATTCGGATTACATGTTTATCGATTGCGAAATAAATGTTATTCAATTTTTTATCGAAACTTGTAATCTAAAATCGATGTTGTTTAAGCTCAAGTTTTTGTTTCTAGAATAAACCCTTTTTTTATTTCATCTAAAGCACATTAGAAAGAAAGTGTGCTACCCAATATGTATGCGTCAGACAAGACAGTTCCAAAACAAAAAAATGTGAAATGCACAATGTCTTGGAGTATAAAAACTAAAAAGTAAATATTACATTTCTATTCAGGCACCAAATCAAAATAATTAAGTTTTTATTTATGGTTTTATAAAAAGTCCGCGTGAATCCTTGTAATTATAAAAATAAACAAATCAAATCACTTAAGAGTTAAAACTACTTAATTGCTTATGTTAAATTTTTTTAAATTTTGTTTTGTAAATTAAAAACTTCACTTTACTGAACTGTGCATGTTGCATGTTCATAGTAAATTCATAGTAAATTGAAAACTTTAAAGTAAAACGTGATTTAAATATAATCTTAGAATATAATTAGCTGATATACAGTTTCCTTTTGTTGAATTGTGTTTTTGTGTTTTCGTAATTATTTTCCGACATTGATTGTATAATTTTGTATGAATCATATCTACATTTGAATGTAAATTACTCGATTAGAATTTATTTTTATATATTGCAGCTATCGTACGTCAAAAGCTCTCCACAGAGTCTCATAAGCAGAAACAGCACAAAACAAATTTATCAATGGAAAATCAAATTAATATGTCGATTCGTAAAGCCGACGATTTACAATTTTCTTGAAACTTCTGTAATCGATAGTATAATAAAAAAAATTAATACATGTTTTTTATTTTTTCCCTAGTTTTGACGCAGTTTGGCTTAAAATTTGTAAAGAATTTTAGAGGCAATAGAAGTTTCATTGATCTGTTCAAAGTTAAATTTTGCTCGAATGGGTTAACCGATTTTAATGAATTTTTTTTCATATTTTAAAGATTTAGGTATTATACACAAAACACACTAAAATTACAAACAAGGTTCTTTGTTTTTGAGAAAAAGGCATTTGGATATATTATTAGTTTTGAAATATTAGAAATTTATTGTACTTTGTGCAATTTATTGAAAACAAGTTTTTCGGCAAACGGCTGTAATTTGTAAAGTTTAATTTTACTGCCGCTTGGGAGAAGGTATTTTGAATTTTGTTTGAGGGTATCTGCTACTACCATCATACTTTCAATGGAAACGCTAAAAATTGCGATCCCCCGGTGTGCAGCTTACATGTTTCTATCTCGTTAAGAAGAAGAATGGCAAGTGGAGACCTTGAGGTGACTACCGTGCTCTTAACAATATCACAATTGGCGATAAATATCCTATTCCGCATAAACAGGATTTTTCGCATCAACTTCATAGAAGCAAATTCTTGTCTACAATCGATCTCGTCCACGCATACCATAAAATTCCTATTGGTGAGCGCAATATTGCAAGAATTACAATATCTACTCCGTTCGGACTCCTCGAATTCGTTCGAACAACCTTCGGATTGCAAATAGCTACGTAATTCTTTCAACGGTTCATGCACTTCCTTCTCCGAAACCTGAATTTCTGTTTCATCTACAAAAATGACCTTCTTATGGCTTCCGAGACCATAGAAGCACCTCAAACATTTCACTCCTGTTTTTTAGCGTATTTCTGACGGTCGTTTCATCAACGTTGATAAATGCAACTTTCCTAAAACCAACGTTTTCTTCCTCGAACATTCGATTGATTCAACTTGAATCAAACATATTTCTGAACGTGTCGATGCTATTACGCGTTACGAACGTCCCGAAACGGTTATGCAACTTCGTCGTTTCCATGGAATGATAAACTTCTACCGCCGATTCATTCCTTACGCTGGTGGCAATCAAACCATTCATAATTATTTTCTAAAAGGTTCCAAAAGGAATGACAAACGCGTCATTCAATGGTTCGACTTACGCAAGCGACAGCAACTCTTTTTCATCCCTCACATTCTGCCCAACTTGCCGTAATGGTCAACGTTTCCAACAAGGCACTTTGCCCCGTTGTCCAATTAACGATTGTTGGATACCTTTTAGTTTATTTTCTGTGCGACTCAATTAAAAGCAATCTAAATACAGCGCTTATGATTGCCCTATCCTTGAAGCTTACTTTGTAATTAAAAATGTTCGGTATCTCCTTGAAGGATGGATCTTCACTCTTTTCACCAATCATCTCATCTACGCTTTGTCGCAGAACACTGCCACAGCAAGCCTCACATAATTTGGTCATTTAGATTTTATCAGTCAATTCACGACTGATATTCGCCACATCTCTAGAATTGCAGATAATGTAGTTATTTGAGCAAATATCACTTTCAGAAAATATTTCCTATGACGAAATTGCTGACGCTCGGTTCAATGATCTCGAACTCTAGGAATTAGTGGACCCTAGCTCCCTACTAAAATTCCGTCTAATGCCAGTATCGCTGGGACAATCTTCTAAATAAAACTTCTATCCACTACTTCGACAGACAACATTTGCCCATTTATTTAAAAAAAAATTCGACAAACCCTCTTTGACAGTTTTAATAATTTATCTCACCCAGAAGGCCACAGTTCCATCAAACTCCTTAATGATAAAGTCATTTGGCCATCCATTAAGAAGGATGTGTGACAAATGGCAGAAAACTGCCTGGTTTGCCAAAAGATAAAAGTCTCTCATCACGCTCAATCTCTTTTTGGTAATTATCCTCAAACTTCTCAGAGATATTCCGAGATTCAATTTGACATTATAAGTCCACTCCCTACTTCTGAGAACAAACGCTATTTTGTCACAGTTATTGGTCGTTGCATTAAATTTATACTTCAGTAATCGTCACTGATCAATCGACCTGATTCGAAGAATCCAATCTCTTCCATGAGTTGTCAAAACTTATCGGTTTCGAACGAAACAGTTATAGCGTCAAGACACACTTTTCCTAAAGTTTTTGTCTCCAAAGCTCTTGAGTCTTGTTCACATGTCTGTTCTTACGTATGGACTTAGTACGTAAATCACTACAACCTAAATACGAAAGTGCATTTTCAGTCATCAGCCGTAATGATAAAAAATTCGTCATTGACCGTAAAGGTCAGCACATTTCTTGTCTTCATCGAAGATTAAAACCTTGCTTTAGGGAAGAATCTGAAGATGACTTAACTCAAAACTCACCTACTTTGAGTCCTAATCTCAGTTGCGCAGATGAAACTTCATCCATTCTACTCCTTCGGACACATTCTATTATATTACTTATACCTTCGCAGAAACGAAACAACGCGACGCTAAGACAACTGTATCAGGTAAAAGGGTTGAATTTCACCCCATACCGCAACAACAGATATTTCATTCTGAAACCACAATTACGCGAGCAGGCAGAACCACTCGTACCCCTACTAGCTTCCTTCGTGCTGTAGCACAATAATTTCTATATCGTCTCATCTTCGATGAAACTAGAGGCGGAGTGTTGTGGCGATAACTCCAATTAAATATAATTCCAATAATTTGACGTCTGATATCTATTATTTCTTCAATTCAATTTCTGCAATTCAAATAAAACAAAACACAGTTTTAAATAATGATATTTTACTTCTACAATTAAAACGAGAAAAGTTACAAAACTACAAAAACAAGCAAAATTGATTAGAAATTGTTAGCAAGCAAACTAGAAGTTGGAATGTTGTAACGGAATTCATGCTCAAAAAAAATAAAGGCAACTTTTACAAAATTTTTATAAATATACAACACACAAATTTTTTTTTGTAAAACTACAATTTTTTTCCTTCAAATCCAAAACTAATTTGTAAAACAAATAAATAAACCACAAGTTTTTTGAAGTAATATTTTTTGTAATTTATAATATTTTTGGTAAACTTACAAAAATTTTGTGAGTTGAATATTTTAAAAAATTTGTAAAATTTACTTAGCTTTTTTTTAGTGCAATTCAAGATAAAAATATGGAGGGGCTGAAATCTCAAGGCTCTGAGATATCAAGACTTCGGTCTGGGTTAAGGATTTTGATATAGTTTTCAGCAAATAACTTTTATGAGGACATGGTTTTTAGTTTTGGTCAGCGATGTATATCAAACATAACTTTTTGTTAAAGTACAAGTATTTTTTATCTCTGTTTAAAAATTTATTACAAAACTAACACGAAACATTAATACGTTGCCGGAAAATTATAATCAAAATTTCAAAAATATTGTTAAATTAAATAAAATCAAACTTTTTTCAGAATTCCATAAATATTCCAAAAATTAGAATAAACTCAAATATTCAAACTTTTTCTAAATTCCAATAATATTCCGAAAGTTCTTAAAAATTTAAACTTTTCCAAAACTCTAAAAATATTGCAAAAATTATTACAAATCAAAAATTGAAATTTTTTTCAAAATTCCAAAAATTATTATAAAATCAAAAATTACAAATTTTTCAAAATTCTAAAAATATTCAAAAAATTCTTACAAAATCAAAAATTAAAACTTTTTTCAAAATTCTAAAAATATTTCAAAAACTATAACAAATTCAAAAATGTCCATGTCCAATTTCATTTTCAATTACAATTACGTCATAAAAACAGCTACATTTTTTTTCCAAAAAATTGGGTAAAAAAATAAATGAAATCATTTTTTTGACACACTTGACATTATTTTTTTGACAAACTTATAATGACATAATTCTCTATAATAATAATAAATTTTCATGTCATACAAACTATTAATTTTATTTTTTTCTAAAAAAATTTGGTAAAAAATAAATAAAAACCTTTCTTTTGACACACTTGAAAACATTTTTTTGACAAACTTATAATGCCATAATTCTCAATAATAATAATAAAATTTCATTTCAAACAAACAATTAATTTTATTTTTTTCCAAAAAATTGGGTAAAAAAATAAATAAAAATCTTTCTTTTGACACACTTGACAACATTTTTTTGACATACCAATCCCTACCATCAAGATTTCTCCAAATTCAGTGTTCCTGCTCGTAATCACTTAAAATGAACGTTTTTTAAGCCAAAAATATGAAAATTTGTTATTTTTGACACACATAATGATTTTTTTGACACACTTCTGGTACAGATATCGAACACAGCGTCCTTTCGGACCTGTCCCTTAAGTATACCTATTTTAGAAAAAAAATATTATGAAATCCCTCCAGCGGTTTTCCCTGCAGCGTAGGTAATGACGGACGGCCGGACAGACGGACGGCAGACAGACATACATTTTTTTTTTGCTTTTTTTGAATCAGTAGGTCCTAAAACGTCGAGAAATGCCAAAAAAGTGGGGGTAAGAATTTCACTTTTGGCTCATGAATGTAATACTTAGGTCTTTCAGACCGAAGTAATAAAACATTATTGTCGATATTCTGTACTCAACTATTGTTTCAAGATAGTTCCTGTAATAAAAAGTTCTTCAAAGAACAAGAATTAAACCACGCTACTAGCCGCAATACATCAGCTGACACATCATCTCCATCACGGGATTCTCACTCCACTCAGCAACTTCAACTCATCGTCTGGACACAACTGAAGCTACTAAAAATTGTCATACAGCCCAAAATATGGTACGAATTCATTTCGTCCTGAAATTCTGAGACTCTTGAGATGGCGAGCGAGATTACTGGATTTTAGTTCTTCTTTGAGCTGCAGTATAAGTACCTGATGCGGCAACAAATCGCACATGTAAGTGTAATTAAAATAATGTGTAGAAGTTTCTCTATTGATAATGCTGGTGAGGTTCTAAAAGTATTTGTGACAGTGATGCACTCAAGTGGTTTGTTTCAGAACAAAAAACCAAGACTGTGGTCTCAGTTTTACAGGCACCTCTGGTAAACCAGCCAAGCACTCGCTGCCATTGGATGGACAAAGATGGATATTATGAACGAGACCACTATCGACACCATAGATTTTCTGTCTGATTTTGAACGATAACCTAAAACTGGAAGATGTCCGATATCCAGACTACACAGCCTAGGCAAACACACGAGTTTTGTTTTAGCTTTAATTTGGTTTCTCTCACCTTCGAAACATTTTTAGGACGTTGTCATCTTGGGTTTCTCTCCCGTTATAGTCTAAGTTCACTG
This sequence comes from Diogma glabrata, assembly GCA_963693315.1. Lineage (NCBI taxonomy): Eukaryota > Metazoa > Arthropoda > Insecta > Diptera > Cylindrotomidae > Diogma > Diogma glabrata. Next base: position 388,481,142 of record OY856186.1, read on the forward strand.
AATGTTTCAAGCCCTTCAAAGCGTCTAAATGGATGGAGATTGAGTGAACTTTTGAACTTTTAAGTAGCAAAAATTCATTCAAAAAGTACCAATCCAATCCAAAAAAAAACAATTAATTAAAAGAGTAAATTTCAACTAATAAATTCCAAGAAAATCTATTACAAACATTTTACAAAAACTCCGACCAATAAACCAAAAATTATAAACTCAAATTCAAATCTGAAAAGAAAAACGATTTAGAAATTAAAAAGTTCATTAGACCCATTCTCACCGGAAAATTTCTCCATAAGTAATTAAATCAAAACAAAGAAAACGACATTTGAACACTTAAACTTTCAAAGCTATATTTAATTGATTTTCTAATGAATTTACTATTTAATCCCCACCTACTATAAAATTGTTATTCCAAGACTTTATCTTTATGATAATATTTTCCATGATTGCGCATGTAAACAGACAGTTTTTCCTTTCTTTTCCTTACCTATTTTCCCTACTTTCAATTTTTCTTTTTCAAGTAGTTCGTAATCGGTAATGAATGAGATTGGTTGTGTATTGCGTATATTGTTGTTTCAAAAAATAATTTACATATTTCCTGAATAATAAAATATTTAATTGAAGATTAAAAATGGATTTATATTTTAATTATGTTCGTTGAGTGAAAATTAGGATTAAATATATTTTCTTAAATAAAGTTATTCACATAAAATGTGAACCACTCAATTGAATAAAATATTAAAACTTGCTATGTATCTATAGTAAGCTTTTTGTTATAAAAATAAAAATAATAATTTAATTATAGAAAAAAAAAAACAAAAATTAAAAAGGAAAATTCAATGTGAAAATAAAATAAAAATAATATTATGAATTATAACAATAAAATTAGAAAAAAAAATTGATGTGTTTAGTTCAAGTGATGATGTGGTTTGAAAAAATAATAATTATTTATTTGTTGACTTTATTTAACACATTAGATGGATATTTTATGGATAAACAAACACCTCAAGGACAGGGTGTCGATCGATATAGAAGAAAAGGTTTGGCAAATTTACAAAAATAACGAAAAATATTTTTTAAGTTTTGTTTTTGGGTTTATTATATAATATCGTTTGAAAGGGAAAATTATGTCCCTCTAGCGTCATACACAAATAGGTAGTATATACTTTCGGTCTGTTTTTGGAAGGGAAAACCTTTTTTTATGATACAATGAAATAAGGATAAAATTAGTGTAATTTAAATTTCTTATCAATTTGAATCACTTTTCTTTATCTAAACCAAAATTGATTGGGGTGTTGTTTCTCTTTTGATAAAAGAATTAAACATTTCAAATTAATCAGTAATAGGATGAGGTTTTGTAAAGAAGAGGGAGTTGATTTTAAAGTTCTGATTAAACATATCAAAAGCTTTGGTAGCCAATATTAGTGATTGTCAGAAATAATATTGAAGCTGAACGGAAAAATTTTTCAACTCTGTTTCCAATCTGGACAATGGACATATTATTTTCTTTTCTAATTTCGTTGTATCTATTTGCGATAACATGATTTTTTATACAAAAATTTGTGGTTAATGTGTAATTAAGGGAAAGGCGATTAAATTTAAGCGATTGTAATTAAACTAAAAAAAATAACAGAGTATTTAGAACGAACACAATCTTAGTTTTGGATTTGGGGGAGGATAATTCGAAAACAATTTTATTGAAGAGTCACATCGTCTATCAATGAATCAAAAAAGAGTCGCAAGCTTAATATTTTTAAATATTTCGTTGTTAAATATGTTCAAATTGTTCTTGAATTAATGGTTAGATTCTTAGAATAATTAAAAATACAATGTCAACAAGAAAAGGATAATCTGATAAGATTTTTTTTTCCGACTGTGAAAATGTCAAGAGAAATACTGAATATTTGAATTTGTTCTACACAACTCCTCCTTTGAAACAACTCCAAATTTTCGATTATGCTTAAGCTTTAACCAGCTAAAACTTTGTTCAATTTTCAGTTTTTTTTTAGATATCACCTGAAACCATGACCAGAAACTGTCTTTTTTACTATACTTTTAGGTAGATAACCTGAAAGCCGACACTTTTTAATACAAGACTTGCAAGACTGAGCAAGAATACCGACTGAAATAAGTTTTATTGTGGCTGACCTTATGTAATTTTTTGGATATGAATTGCTCATTTGCCAACTGCCATGATACAGTGTATATTCCGGTTTGGTAGAACAAATAGAAAATGTTACCTAAAATGGGTGCTTGCTACTTAGAAAAGTTTTTAGAACTGATGGCTGGAATAAAACTAGTAAATTTTTTGACATTGATTAAAATGTGAATTTACCGAGCATATATGAATTTGCCGAACTTATACTATATTTGAATTTATCGCACAAACTATTCTCAAAAGATACACTTCTGTTTGAATCAACTACGGCAGCGTTTCTTACGCTAGAGGTCGCGACCCCAACTGGGGTCGTTAGACTTTTTCATGGGGTCGTCAGAAATTCCTAATTTAAAACAACTACGCTAAAATTTCTATCTATATACACGTTTTGCAGTCCAAATTCAACATTTTGCAAATCAAATTCAACATTTTGCATATCAAATTCAATATTTTGCAAATCAAATTGAATATCAAAAGATTGAATTTGATTTGCAAAAAGTTGAATTTGATTTGCAAAATATTGAATTTGATTTGCAAAAAGTTGAATTTGATTTGAAAAAAGTTGAATTTGATTTGCAAAAGTTGAATTTGATTTGCAAAATATTGAATTTGGACTGCAAAATCTGTATAAGTCTTAAATTAACAAACTTTGTGCAAGGTTTTTGAATTAATTTTTCAAGGTTTTAAAATTGGATGGTATTTTAAATTTTCTAAAGTTTTCACTAGTCTTTTGGTGACATTCCACAATCCACAAAACAATTTTGTAGACGGATCGATTTCTTTTATATTTATATACATTTGTGTGGTTTTGCATTTAGCAATCTTGTGTAATTTACACATAGATGACGGTCGATATACGTTTTCGAATGACATCTATTATTTATTGAATCCACAAATCAATCATTTTGACATTAATAATTGTCAAAAATTTATTATGAAGACTTATTGTTTTGTTTCCTACTTGAAGGCCGAGCAACTGACGAGAATATTTTTAATGTACTGAACAATTTTTTTTAAAGAAAATCAGCTGTTATGGGGGCACTGCGTGGGCTTATTTAGTGATGGTGCCGCTGCAATAACAGGTAAACTAAATGGGCTTTTCGGACGAATTAAGCAACTGCTAGGTGGTTCAAAAATACAGTCACCCATTGTATAATTCATCGTGAGGCATTAGTGAGTAAAAAACTTTCTCCTGATTTATATCATGTTTTGAAACACTTAATAGTCGTCTTTTTTCCCAACTCTGTAAGAATATGGTATCAGATTATAAAAATCTCCTTATGCACGCTGAAGTTAAATGGCTATCAAGAGGCAAAAGTTTGAAAAGAGTTTTGGTGTTAAAAGACTAAATAAGATTATTTTTGATGGGAATGAATTCAACTATGGCAGATCATTTTTGTGACAAAAGCTTTATATTAAGATTAACGAGTTGAATTTATCCTTGCAAGGCAAACATACAAATATTATTAATTTGTACGATAAAATTAAGGAATTTGTTCAGAAGCTTAATGTGTGGAAACTAAATTTAGAAAAAACCAGATTGACATGTTTCTGTATACAATGGATTTTATTGACGAAAATGAATTGAATATATCCGATATAAAAAATCTAATTGTATCTCATCTTTTTGCCCTTGAAACTGAGTTTGAAAAATACTTTTCTTCTGAGTTCAATATTTCACAACACCATTCGATGATAATTCAGCCTTTTAATATAAAACTTAAAGATGTACAACATCTGGCCATAAAAGCACAAGAAGAATTTGCTGAACTATCCTGCGATAGTAGTTTTAAGGCACTATTTTAGAATCAAATACCTGAAAATTTTTAGTTGTCAATTAAAAGAGAGTATCCATGTTCGTCTGAAAAGGCAGCTCAAATTATTTTGCCATTTTCCACCACATGTTTGTGCGAAAATGCATTTTCATCCTTATTATATATTAAATCAAAATATCGCTCTCAATTGCGCAATATTGAGAATGTATTGAGATCAGCACTTTCGGAAATCGAGCCACAATTAACGCTACTTTGCTCTAAAAACTAAGCACACCCATCACATTAAAAAATATTTTATTATTATTTATTATTATTATTTAAAATTATTTTAATACTTGATAATATAACTAGAAAAGGAATTTTTAAGCTTTATTTTTTATTTTTTACTAGAAAATGCTGCTTATTTTAATTTTTTGTTTAATTTAATATTTACTATAACTAGAAATTGTTATTAATTTTTATTTTTATATCAGCTAGAAATAAAATAGTATTTGTTGCTTAAACGTTTTATTTTGAATAACGATTTAACAAATAACGTCAAAAAAAATATAGATATGTGAGTCGCCAAAATACGGCATTTAAAATTTTTGGTCGCAATACAGAAAAGTTTAAGAATCACTGGACTACGGCAATGTTATTTAGAACTTAAGATCAAGAATCAAGCTAAGTTAATTTTAAACCACTTAACCATTAGAAAAGCTTTAAGGCTAAGCTTGTTAACTTTATTATTATTACATTTATTCAAAATCATCTCATCGTTTAGCAAATTAATCGGTTTTGAATAAACAGACGCATTCTGATGTATTAGGATCTTATTCATCACAAAAAACGCTTTTTTACTACACAAGCGAAAAGAAATCTGAATATGTAATGCAAATGGCTATACATATAGGTCCTACGGAAGTCTCCGTTTTAAAACAAAGCTTGCTTTAAAATTAAATTTATTGCTCTTTGCATTAGCAAGTTATTTTCAAACTTCTAACGTAGCAAGTTGTTTTCAAAATTTTACCATTAAAGTTGTACTAACATTTGTAGTTTTGCATTCAAATTAGTTTTAATGCAACATTTGCTTTGCAATTTCATAATAACTTGCTTTACATAACCCATATTGCAAAGCTTGTATCAAAAATTGCAGTAATTTTTACAGCTGTGTAGAAACTGTATATTCAACTCATGCCTCTCTAGGTACTAAGTTAATAAAAAGATTTGTCATGTTTATGTAAATTTGTGGTCATCTCTGATATTTTAGAAAAACGAAATGAATCCTTTTTTCTACACCCGTACTATAAAAATACACTTATATGACCAAAATCCGTTTGATAATGATATTCATTTCGATACAGATTTTATTACGATATAGATTTTTAATCAATAGAAAGAAAACCATAGTTTTTCAATCAAACATGCTATGCATTTGACATTTGTTGAAATTTTCGTATGGGAAAAAAAATTGAACTTTGAAATTTGAAAATTGAAATTTTCGGTTGTAATACCACGAGTCATTGAAATTTTTTCGAAAATTTTTTGATTTTACGAATTAAATTATTTTAGCAACACTGCGAATCAAAGCGCACAATAAACCACGAGTCCGAAGGACGAGTGGTTTAAGTAGTGGTTTGATTGAGCAGTGTTGCTTAAAAATAATTTAATGAGTAAAATTCAAAAATTTTAGACAAAAATTTCAACGATGAGTGGTATTTAATGAGATAATTTTTTTTAAATTATAATTTTGTTTAAAAAAAAAGATAATAATTATTAGTTTCTAAATAAGTTTTTTTCTACAAATTATTCAGCTTATAAAAAGTTATGTAAAATTGCAAATAATAAAATGTCCGTTTTCATTCATAAATGATTGCATGTTTATGTTTGTTTGTCAAAAATAAATTACAAATTTATAGCATTTACGCGCCTACTAAGATGGAATTATATTTCATTTTGTTAGAAGAAAAAATGACAACAAAGAATTTTCATAACGACAAAGCAAAATTATCGACGACAAGAAGAATTGCCGACAGCTAAAACAAAGCCTACTGTTTATATATCACAGTTTGTATGAATGAAAAATAAAATTTCTGACAGCAAAAAAAAATTATCGTTGTAATTATCGTTCTTCGTTAATTACCGGGTGTAGAAAAAAAAGCGTATGCCACTTTTATGTAATGGTTATTAATACACTCGCATATACCATACGAAACTAGCGTACGGCTCGTTTCGTATCCCGGTTAATGCTCGTGTATTAATAACCGTCATTACATGATCGTAGCATAATATACTATTTTGAACAATACAATTATAGTGGTTAAGTAACCCTTTTTTTTTTTTTAAATGTGTTGTTTAGAAGGAATTACAATGTGCCACAACAACAAAAAAAACCTTTCAAGACACAGGTCCCACAACAGTTTGCTTTCTAAGGTGTTTATGGACGCAATTTTTTTTCTTTGTTTTTTTTTTAAATGAATAACTAAACAATAAATTCTATCATATAATAAAATACGAGATAACCCAATATTTTATGGTAGGTGGAGAAAACAAAAATAAAATAAGAGGTAAACGACAATTTTTTTTAAAACATTGCAGTAACAAAACTAAAATTGGGTAATTGCGAATAATCTTAGTTATAGTGACATACTGCTTGATCATGTGACTTGATCATGACGCATATAGACTGATCTATGCTTGATCATGACGCATATAGACTTATATAGAAGCTCATTTATCCGAGAAAATTAAAGCACCTCATCATCAAGGCATATTCTATTACTAAGATTGGAGATGCTACCGTAGACTGAATAGAGTTCATACGCCAGCAACTCTAAGATATCAACTCACCCAGTGGCCAATAGCAGTTACCGGAGTATGCGGAGTTGTCACACCTACAGATAAAAAAAAATTTCTAATTTTCTAAAACTGATCCCTTCATGCGTAAAAACTTGATCCAGGTCAAAAATAATAAATATTGATTGGTTTCTTCAATATAGTTTAATTTAGGATACAAACAATACATCTTGCAGTGCCAAACATTTGACATTTTGCAAATAAATGTTGTCGATATCAACAATATATAGTTTCGATGACAGGTCGAGGCTCCGTCTGCTTGAAAAAACTAGAATTACTCTAACAATATGTCAGAACTTATCCACAGTAAGCACAAGTTATATATAGAGGCCGGAACAAATCTGAAAGTGGATTACAAATCTGTACCTGAAAACTATGGTGGGTGTGGTAATATATCTCATCCAATCTAAAATAGCTTATGGCGAGCTCCCAAAGTTTTATGAGGTCTCACATTATTTTGGTTCAACACTTTTCGTTTTTCGTTGATTAATTTTGTCCTTTTCTGTATGAATGAATTAAGTTTGTTCAGTTGATGACAGTACACTTCAAAATTAATCGTGACATTGCTCAGTATAAAAGCTAAAAAACGGAAAATTTTTAAATTTCACCTAACAGACAGCATCACATTTTGTGAAGAATCTCGTGCTTCGAAGTACTTTGAACTGGTTCCACTTTTTTCCGCGATGATTTCTTGCGTTTAAAATTGTTGTAGATAACTCATTTCTCGTCTCCAGTGATGATAAGATCCGCTACAACAACAGATAATACACAATTCTTTTTTATAATAAAATCTTTGTCAGAGAATAAAGTATTGTAATCGATTCGTGAATAATGAATTTTATTCTCTCGCAAATTAAAATTCTCGCTCGTGCCTCGCTCAAATTTTAAACTTTTGCTTGAGAATAAACTACTTCATTATTCACTCATTGATTAAACTACTATTAAAAATTTGAAAAAAGAAGCATATTATTGTTATTACGTGACTGAGTTACATGAACTCAATTCGAAATCTAACTCAGAAAATTAAAACAATGTAGTTTCTTTTCGTTATAAATTTGATTGGCTTAAGACTCGTTTTTTATTACAACAATTTTTGTTTTATCTCTTAATCAAAAAGGAAATTGGTTTAAAAAATTGGCAGGAACAAAGCGAAAATTTGGTTGCCCATAGCTAGTGGCATATTCCTTGATCATGTAACGCACTGTCTTCCTCAATGATTAAAGTACAGATAAAGTGTTATATTAGGAGGCGTGTTAAAAATCGAGCAAGTAATAACGTGCCTTCAACGAATATACCATAGCTAATTCCCGTGTCTCCATGAGAAGTCTTATAGTAAATTAAGGGTTTTAGCGCCGGCATGCATAAGTAATTTCATAACTATTTTAAGATATAATTATTCAACCAAAAAAATATCGAAACATTTGTTGTATTGTAAGTACTTCTCTGAATAGCTAGCTGATAGCTATAGATGAAACTTTTCTACAAAATAATGAGTTGAATAATAGATTCTCAAACATTCAATTAATGTTGGTAAATATTTTCAAATTGAAAAATAGAACAATGATATAATATCATTTTTATATTCACGTTTTAATAATATCATTTATTAATCACTATTCACTATCAAGTATCACTATCAACCCCTATTTTACCATTGTTTAAAATTCGAAATACAAACCGAATCGAAATGTAAACATTTAAAATTAACTGGTATAATGAATTGTTTAACTAAACATAATTAAATTTAATTAATCATTTAAATAGGAGATAGGCATTAACAATAGAAGTAAAAGAAATAAAGAGATTTATTATAAAACGTAGCTGGAGGAGTATGAAATAAAAGAATAAATAAATCATCGTTTCTTATCTGAACTCTATGAACTGAATCTTTGTTCAACACATACCGAACAATGCGTATAATTTGCAGAGGACAATAAGGTTATTACAAAGTCTGCCTATTTTTTGTCTGCTTTTATTTTTCTTCTCTAAATAAAACGAAGATATATTTTACTCAGTAAGATTAATTGAAAGTAAGATCGATTTGATAAATTGACATTGACAAATGTATGTTATGTGTCTCAGGAATTAAATCTTCAAATTGTTTTTCATTTAACAATATATTGATGGTATCCATAATTAGTTAGGCTAAAAAAATTCCAAATGACGGTTACTGGTTCCAAATGACCGTATAACATAGTAATCTAAATTTTCATATGATTTCTGTGCTCCGTAAATGTCAACTCCAGCACACACTTAAAACTCTTCGGCAAATCTCTTCATAGGATGTCAACGCCAGCGAGAGAAAGTAAGAGAGAGAGAGTGAGAGAGAGATAGAGGGCTGAGGGCTGAGGGAGAGAGAAAGTGAGTGAGAGAGAGAGAGAGAGAGAGAGAGAGAGAGAGAGAGAGAGAGAGAGAGATGAGAGAGAGAGAGAGAGAGAGAGAGAGAGAGAGAGAGAGAGAGAGAGAGAGAGAGAGAGAGAGAGAGAGAGAGAGAGAGAGAGAGAGAGAGGTTAAATAATGAACTTAATAATACTGTACTATATATGTTCTAAAAAACGGTGAAGTGGTGTAAAATTTGTCTTAGCTAAATTCACCTTTACACATTTATTCTTATTAGATTACGATCAGATCCAACAAATACTGTGGTCACCTGTGACAATACCCGTTACTCCAAGGTTAAGCTTTTAAGCTCACCCGTTAAATTACATTCATTCGTTCCTTACACTCAACATGCAAGAACGGCGGGTACTTTGGCGGGTCAGGTCATAAGTCGATTGATCGAAATAACACAAATACTTAACCAGGTCCATCACTTTTAATTCTCGCACACTTTGTGATCTTATTTGGAACTTCATACCAGTATAAATTTACTTATATTCATTTAAGGATTAAAATTCTTCAATTTCAGAACAATCTGACTGCCAGGTCCACCTTTTCCAATAAAAGTTAAACCATATACTCAAGCTGTAAAATAACTATCCCGCTGTCGTTGATTTGGTACATTTTATTGTGGACGTCTATTATTGGTTGGCCGTGCGACGATAGATGAGATGTTTCCATAGAGTCCACTTTCTTGAACTTCTGTATATATTCACTCACGAATAAAAAACATATGTTCAAATTTTCTGTTTGAGTACTGTGTACCAATAAATTCCATAAAATAGTTATTTTTGCTCCTCCACAAAAATTTAGAATCAAAAAAAGAAGAAATATATTACAAAAACATATAAACAAAATTTTGGAACATGCATGGGTAGTAAAATAGGACCATACATCAGCAATGTATTTCTTTCTCGTTTGGAAAAAGATCTTCAAGCTACATCAGCGCTATTCCCAAGAATCTGTAAGAGATACGTCGACGATGTTTTTGCTGTCATTAAACGAAACGACATGGCAACCAATTGAGCCCACTTAACAGCCAATATCCGACAATCAAATTCACGATAGATGAAGAAGAAAATGGAAGTATTCCTTTTCTTGACATTAGAGTGATAAGGAATGGCAGCAAATTAAAGATTGGTATTTATCGAAAACCAACAAACACAATGAGAATCATTACTTCGGATTTATTCCACAATGGTAGTCACAAGAAAGCAGCGTTTAACTCATTAGCATACAGACTATAAAATATTCCCATGGAATGGCCAGAGTTTCAAGATGAAGAAAACTATATAAAAGAAGCGGCAAGAATTAATGGTTACAACGAAACATTTATCACCAACATCTTGAATAACAATAAAAGGAAGCAATTATTACAAACATTTACTACCTTAAGCCCCATTAAAGAGATTCAAAAAAGAATTTGTTTACCATTTTACCCGAGATTAACCAATAATATCGGCAGCATACTACAAAAACATAAAATTCTAATGACAACAAAAGGCAGTATGTTAAGTAGCTACAAATATAAAACACCACCTACGGATAAGTCAGGAATATATGTAATAAGTTGTCAAGAATGCGACGATAAGGGACAAACCTCGAGGAAATTCTCCACAAGATTAGAGGAACACCGAAAGCCACCATCAAAAAAAATATCAGCAAGTCAAGCGTAGCACTACATATGCATGAAAATCCACAGCACAACATAGATGTAGAGAACTCAAAAATCATAAAGACCGTACAAAAAAATTGGGAATTGGATGCATATGAGTCGTTGTACATAGGAAAGTATAAACCAAAGATTATGAATTGTAAGGAGAGGCAAAATATCATATCATCCGAATTATTTAAGTTAATTAAAACACCACCCTAATTTGTCCATTAATATCTGTAATTTATGTTTATTGTTTTTTTTCTTATCTTTTTGTTAATGTTAAATTTTACTATCCCCTTCCACCCTTACTTTTACTTACTTTTACGATCATTTAAATTTTAATTTAAGAAATTAATTACTTTTTATCCTCTTTAATAGTTTTTAGGTTTTTCCAAATTTTATGTAATGAAGTTTCTTTTTAAGTAAATAATTATTGTAAGATCAGTTGCAAATTCAATCTCTCTGAAGATGAATTATTCGAAACATGTTAGAGAAAATAGTAAATAAAAAAGAAAAATATTATAAATTATAAATAGTGTTTTTTTTTAAGCCGTAAAATCAATAGTGGAAACTTTGCCTCTAAAAGAAAAACAACAAATTGTTATATAGTGATTTTACCGCCGTCCGAAAACAAAAATTAAAATTTTAAATCTATTACAAGCAAGAATTTCATGAAAAAGTTGTTAACGACGGCTGAGCTTGCAAATCGCTCGATCCAAAAAACTTTGAAAATTCAACTAAGTTACAAGAAAATTAGTGCTTGCTCGTGGTGTCGCGAGGCTATATTTATTATGATAATAAAAAATTCTACTGTATAATAAAATTATTTATAAAATTAGTTTTCTTCTAAATAAATAATACACAAAAATTACCTTTTCGTTTCACGTCATTCATAGTAAAATTGTTTAAACATTTACATTCTTACATTAGTTGTCAATTACCATAAATTGAAAGTTGTAGTATTCTCCTAACTAGAATAAAACTATATTAAATATTTAATGAGAAAATCTAATAATATTTAACGTTCCAACGACCACAAAGTAAAAAATCAATATTTTGATTAATTTTAATGCTGCACGATATTTAAATATAAATCAAGAAGTTTTTTTACTATTATTTGATCAATATCCAATAATTTTCCAATTAGATATTCTACATAACCACTTTGCCTTTAATAATTTATGATTGTTTATTTAAATATTCCTGTTATCGTTAACAATGTTTTTGTGTTGTTTAAGGATGTGATATTCTATTAATCAGTGGTATAATTCAGATTGTAATCTTGCTGTCGTTCTTCGATTGTAAATAAAGTTGTGACTTTATTTTTACAGGTAACACAATGAAACTTAGGTGGTAACAAATCAGATTTATTTTCCACTTACCACGCAATGAATGGATTTTTAAACGATTGTAAATGGTTACCACTAAGCTATTTATAGTCAATAATTGATTACATTTCGTGCTTATGTTAGTCTAGATGGTTCTAATATAACTCTGACTCGTGCCCAGGTATAATAACCATTTTATTGTAACTTTCAGTTTTACAATGGTGAGATTAATTAATTAATAAGTTGATGATCCATTGTATTCTGAGTAGTTTACTAGAATGTTGGATAGTCTTGACAGAGTCCTCTCCACACTCAGGATTATTAGATATCCGATCTTGGAGGTTTTCCACTATCTTTATTTTTCCCCACTTTCAGTTTTTTTCGTCACTTTTACTTGTTTGTTTTAATGATACGGACGGATTTTAGGGTTTCATGTAATTTTGCTGTTCTTCACTGAATAAATCTCCGAAGTTTGATCTGTTCATTAGTAGATCCACGCCCACATTTTTAAAATGAGAAACCTTGCATCTAAACTCGAGCACAATTTTGTTTGACTTAATAAAATCCATTCCTAAATGGTGGTTCATCTATTACAAGCAAGAATTAATAACCAATGGTTATTAAAGTTATTAAATTCCCTTCAACTGGTTCCATTAAATAGGAAAAAGAGAACTGTTCACTAACTGTTCCCATAGGACTTTTGGAATCAGACATATATAATTCCTAATTTTTTGTAAGTCTAGCACCAACGTTTTCTTCTTCTTCGGTTACTTCTTTGTACTCAAAACTCGATTATATGATATTTTAATAGTCGTTCAGTTATGATGTTTATTTTTTAATCTTTTTATTGAATCTAATTGTTATACAGCAGATGACCTGAGCAATCACTCAATTTGTGACTCAAGCGAATATCTCCTTGATAGCTCCATTTGGTTTTACCATTACTGCTATTCATCTCTCCTGATCAGATGGGTGCATCACCTCTATATAACTATTTGGATCATTTTCAAGAACAACTTTTAGTATTCAGCCACTCTCACTCCGTAAAAGAATTTTGGAAAAAGTGCGTGCAATGTGCATTAATTTAAATGTGCATGCTAAAAAAATTCCCGTACCATACCGTTAACATATCGTAAAACCTCTTAGCGACTTAGAGTAAACATATGTGCACTCAAACGTTAGCCGTATGTTTCACAAATAATAAAAAACGAAGCGAAACGAAATTTATTAAATGATAAGTATAATAAACAAAGAATAAAAAATTGGAGAGTGAAAAAGTAGTTTAACATTTTCTAAAATTACTGGTTTCATTTAACTTTTTATGAGATAATATGACTTTCGTAATAATTAAAAATAAATTGATGAATTTTATTTTATTACTTCGGTCTGAAAGACCTAAGTATTACATTCATGAGCCAAAAGTGAAATTCTTACCCCCACTTTTTTTGGCATTTCTCGACGTTTTAGGACCTACTGATTCTAAAAAAGCAAAAAAAAAAATTTATGTCTGTCTGTCGGCCGGCCGTCCGGCCGTCCGTCATTACCTACGCTGCAGGAAAAACGGCTGGAGGGATTTCAAAATTTTAGGTATTCACAAGGTACAGGTCCGAAAGGACGCTGTGTTCGATAACTATACCGGAAGTGTGTCAAAAAATCATTAAGTGTGTCAAAAATTGCAAATTTCCATATTTTTGGCTTAAAAAACGTTCATTTCAAGTGATTACGAGTAGGAACATTAAATTTGGAGAAATCTTGATGGTCGGGATTGGTATGTGAGATCAAAAACTAGATTATTGCATTATAAGTTTGTCAAAAAAATGTTGTCAAGTGTGTCAAAAGAAAGATTTTTATTTATTTTTTTACCTAATTTTTTGGAAAAAAAATAAAATTAATTGTTTGTTTGAAATGAAGTTTTATTATTATTATTGAGAATTATGGCATTATAAGTTTGTCAAAAAAATGTTGTCAAGTGTGTCAAAAGATTTTTATTTATTTTTTTACCCAACTTTTTGGAAAAAAATGAAATTGTGTGTTTGAAATGAAATTTTATTATTATTATTGAGAATTATGGCATTATAAGTTTGTCAAAAAATGTTGTCAAGTGTGTCAATAGAAAGGTTTTATTTATTTTTTACCCAATTTTTTTAGAAAAAAATAAAATTAGTAATTTGTATGACATGATATTTTATTATTATTATAGAGAATTATGACATTATAAGTTTGTCAAAAAATAATGTCAAGTGTGTCAAAAAATGATTTCATTTATTGTTTTAGCCAATTTTTTGGAAAACAAAATGTAGCTGTTTTTATGACGTAAATGTAATTTATAATGAAATTGGACATGGAAATTTTTGAATTTGTTATAGTTTTTGAAATATTTTTGGAATTTTGAAAAAGTTTGTATTTTTGATTTTGTAATAATTTTTGCAATATTTTTAGAATTTCGGCAAAAGTTTTAATTTTTGATTTTGTAAGAATTTTTGGAATATTTTTAGAATTTTGAAAAATTTTTAATTTTTGATTTTATTATAATTTTTGGAATTTTGAAAAAATTTTCAATTTTTGATTTTGTAATAATTTTTGCAATATTTTTAGAATTTTGGAAAAAGTTTGAATTTTTAAGAATTTTTGAAATATTATTGGAATTTAGAAAAAATTTAAATATTTGATTTTATTCTAATTTTTGGAATGTTTTTGGAATTTTGAAAAAGTTTGGTTTTATTTAATTTAAAAATATTTTTGGAATTTTGATTATAATTTTCCGGCAACGTATTGATGTTTCGTGTTAGTTTTGTAATAAATTTTTAAACAGAGATAAAAAATACTTGTACTTTAACAAAGAGTTATGTTTGATATACATCGCTGCCCAAAACTAAAAACCATGTCGTCATAAAAGTATTTTGCCGAAAACTATATACAAATCCTTAACACAGACCGAAGTCTTGATATCTCAGAGCTGTGAGATTTCAGCCCCTCCATATTTTTCATTTAAATAAAATAAAATAATAATAATAATTGGATAGTTTAGTTTGGTTGAGATTAAACTAATTCTCAACCATTCCTTGAGAGCTAGCACTCCTAGTATATGCACTAGCCTAGCTCAGCCTGCAAGTTCGATCTGCTCTCGTTCACCATTACAAAAAAAAATTTGAGTGCAAAAACAAAATAATTAGATTTACAAAGTAAAACAAGATTTAATTTACGTTAGTTGAACTCAGCTGACCGTAGTGCTACGCGAGTAAAAATTAAATAATATAAAACCAACAAAAAAACTCACCCCATACTAATGATGACCATAATCATCTTCCCTCCTTCCTAATAATAAAACTAAATTAATGCATTATACATATAAACATATGAAATGTAAAATTAGTTTGCCCCTAATTTTTATAATAAAAATTTGTTTATTGAAGAAAAGATATTAGTTTATTTTTCCATCCGTAAGAGCAAATAGAAATCTCCACAATCATATACTTAAACCAATGTTCAATCAATAACCAAATAATTCTTCTTTTTCATAATTGCTTTTTTAAAAGAAATAATTTTCATCACGTTTGTTTCAATTTATATTTATTCTGGTGTATTCTGCATGTATTTCCAAACAATCGAACAATTTTTATCAAAAAAAAACAAAATTGATCTCTTATATAAGAACTGAATCTAAAAAATTATGGTGCAAATTATGAAACTTTTTGCAATCCATACAATTTTAGAGCGATCTAGTTTCGAACCAATGAGAAAATTTTTAAACTTTAAAAAAGTTTATCATTCTCATCAGGGCTAGCCGACTAGATAAACTCTACCAAAAAATGTTAACGCTAATGATTATAAACCAAAAATTAGGTTACAGCTCTAGCGAAGTGTAAAAACAAAAAATTTACATAAACATACATTTAATAAATTCAGGTTTAGTCAATTAATTTCTCTGGTGATCACTGTTTTGTTATACTCTAGATTTTCTAGTATTGAATAACAAAATTGTATCTGTGAGAAGAAGATGACTAGTCTTCACTTGTGTCTATTGACACATGATCAACAATTAATTCAGTAAATTATTTGTGATGTAACATCACCCCGATGGAAAATCTCCCATCAAGAATAATATGATCTCTTACTACTATGATCTCTTACTTTTGTTTTAATTGGTATATCGAATTTCTTTTCAAAAATGAAATAATTTTTGCACCATTCACAAATCCTTTCCAATTAAAGACAATATCAATATAGGTAATCAATCCAAAAACCATATTTACAATTCGATTGACCAACAACCCTTCATATTTCTTATCCACATATTATTTCCAATAAAATTCTTTAAATTTCCAATGCAAGATAACTGCATTAAAAACTACGAACATATATTTAGTATTGAACATTTATCAAATACATCAATTTTTTTTATTACACAGATTATAAAAAAAATTTGTTTATTAAAATAAGCACCTTAATTATATTAACTTATTATCCAAAATTATTTTAATATAAAAAAAAAACTAATTTAATTAACATTTTAACAAATTTAAGAAGAATTTTTTTGATTTCATCCTATTTCGATCATTTTTAAAAACCGTGTCTCGATTCATTTCTTTTTCTCAATTTTGTTTTCGTCTGTTGCTTTTTAAAAAAAAAAATTCCTCGCCAACTATATATTTTTTAGTTTTTCATTGCAAAACAAAGTTGCCTAACTTTGTTTATGAAAACCTTTTTAATTTTTATAGAGTTCAGGTTGCAAACTGAATCATTACAAATTATGTGCGAAAGAAATTTTTTGGTGTAGGTTAATAAAAACATTTACAAAAACAAAAGGACTTTTTGAATAATTAATTTTAGTGATTCAAAATAATTACTTTATTTATTAATATTTTTGGATAGTCATTTTTCATGCCGGGTTAGGATTAATTTACATTTATTTTTTTATAATATTAAGAAAATTATAATTATTAAATATTTATAGTCTTACATAAATTTTTTGTTTCTGAAAAAAAAACAGCTTATAGACTATTTCATTTTTTAATTTTTTCCCAATATTTCGACCTTTCGGGTCATTATCAGGAGATATATTTAGTTATATTTAATATTACCTATAAAAACAATTATTTCACCAAAAAATTAACTTACAAAACTTACATTAAACAAATTTTTCAAAAACACAACAAACAGTTGAAAAAATTAAAAAAAATTTAAAAACAGATAAACAAATATAAAATGTTTAAAAAGAACGAACTGCACATAAAATCTATAAAAAACTTAATAGAATTATGATTATTAATTCAAATGAAATTTCAAATAACTTACAGAAAAAAAACGTATAATATTTTTAACTTATCATAAAATTCTTTTTTATTCGCCTACATATTAAAGTGGTACTTTATTATTGTTTTTAACCAATATTTTGCTGTCATAGTTACGTCCAAAAAAGTATAAAACATTTGTATTTGTTTGAATTCTATAAAAAACAGAAATTTTTATCAAAGCAACCTTTAAATTCAAAATTTCATTATCCAATTAAAATTATTGTTATTATTTGTTGTCATAGCTATACAGTTATTTTGAAAAAAATAACAAATATTTTGTCAAAGGTTACTTGTGTAACATATTTTCATTTCAAAATTCATTCAAAATTATAACTTTGATTTAGAATAAACAATGTTTTTTCTTTGATTTAGAATAAACAATTTAAACTCGGCTAACGCCTCGATTTGCAAACTCCACATACGTCCAAAATCTTTAGTTTTACGTCCTTGCATCATAATGTACTATTACTTCGGTCTGAAAGACCTAAGTGTTACATTCATGAGCCAAAGTGAAATTCTTGCTTCCACTTTTTTTGGAATTTCTCCACGTTTTAGGACATAATGATTCTAAAAAAGCAAAAAAAAAATGTATGTCTCTCTGCCGGCCAACCAGCCGTCATTACCTACGAAAACTAGAAAACCGCTGGAGGAATTTCAAAAATTTCTAAAAATAGGTTTCTAAAAATAGGTATACTCAATGGACAGCTCCGAAAGGACGTTGTGTTCGATAACTGTACCGGAAGTGTGTCAAAAAAATCATTATGTGTGTCAAAATAGCTAATTTTCATATTTTTGGCTTAAAAAACGTTCATTTTAAGTGATAACGAGTAGGAACAAAGAATGTGGAGAAATCTTGATGGTCGGGATTGGTATGTGAGATCAAAAACTAGATTATTACATTAGAAGTTTGTCAAGAAAATGTTATCAAGTGTGTCAAAAGAAAGATTTTTATTTATTATTTTACCCAATTTTTTGGAAAAAATAAAATTAATTATTTGTATGACATGAAATTTTATTATTATTATAGAGAATTATGGCCTTATAAGTTTGTCAAAAAAATAATGTCAAGTGTGTCAAAAGAATGATTTTCATTTATTTTTTTAGAAAAAAATAAAATTAGTTATTTTGTGGTATGAGGTTTGTCTGGTGGTCCGTAAAGGTCCACCAGTTAGTCGTGCACGCAAACCACATTCACCCATTGCTAGCTCGAGCTGGCGTGAATCCTGGTGACCAACCTCACTAACAAGAAATTTTAAATAAATTAAACAAAAACAGCGCGTGCTTACAATACCCCACTCAGGATCTCCAGAAGGGAGATCTATCATGGCACAACTCTCCCTATAATATTAACACTTAAAAAATCATTAATATATTAATGAATAACAGATGTACAATATATGCAGATATACAATATACATTAACATTTATTAATATGTAAAAAAAACACTTCCCTGAAAATGTTGATGATGAGGTCCAGCTTATACTTCTTCGTTAGGGGATCATCCACATAGTCTCTTTATTAATACTCATTAAATTTAATTCCAATTCACGATTCCTTCATCGCACCACTCTAATCGCTATCTATATACACGAATCTGCCAATTTCTCTTAATCACGCTTCTGATGTTTAACGTTGTAACATTTTATCACATTGTTTTGGGGGTATAGTAGAAACCACAACATCAAATATTCAAATAAAAAAGTTTTTTTTCTTTTTAATCGCGAAAAAATTTTCACGATATAACTTTTATAATTTTTCAACATTCATTTATGATTCATTTTTAATCGTTACCATCATATATTTTTAATTCATCGGAGTTGAATTGAGTGGTAAAAACAATGAATTAAACTCAAACACTTAACTGTTATTGGTATTAGGTAGATTTCATATAAAAATCTACCTATTGCAATGGGATTCATCTCGGAATTTCGGAAAAAATTTTGTGCCAAACGAATCCCTTACTACCCTGCTTATTCTAACATGTCAACATTTTAATAGCACACAGAAAAAATAGTTATTGCAAGAATAAAAGTTTAAAAGCTTATGAAAATTAGACTGACTTACATCTAGATCCACCGTTGTTGATGTGCTTGTCCAGCCAATTCCTCCAGCTATCTTCTCCAAAATTAACTCCAGTTGTGTGGATACTACTGATGTCTTCGTAATATATTCCGATAACCTTCAACAGTGATATATATATACGACCGATGCTTTCAACCGTATGTACAAACAATTTCCAGTAATCCAGGCCAGCAATGTAATCCAATCCTTCAATAATAGTATATATATTTGTTGTATATATATATACATATATCCAATGACTTCACCCATATAAACAGACAATGCTTGCCAAATTTTTAGAAATATACTCAGTAGGCTGCAATAATATACACACACCCAGTCTTTAAATCTCCAACAACTTTTATTTAATTAACGTTTAGCCAAAAATTATAGGCATTCCGCCATTACAAATTATAATTTCCTTGCAATTCCTTTTGTTATGACATTCAACAAGAAATCATGAATTTAAAGAAAACTTACTATTTATTATTATTATTTTCTTTTAACATTTACTATCAAAAATGTGATTACTTTTATTCTTAAATTTGAACATCAAAAATGATTTGTTTGAAAAAAAACAACAATCGATATGTTTTTCCTTATCAAGTAAAACATGGAATGAATATATGACAAAAAGTTAGTAAAAATGTGATTTTCTTTTCATCTTCTAATGAAAATCAAAATCGTGTAACACCAAGATTCAGCAAAAGTTAGTAACGACATCTGTTCGTTAGAATTGGAACGTTCGTTTATTTTTTCAGTATATTCGAAATTTAACTAGCCGTTAAGTATTAGAAAATTTTAAAATGATTATTAATGTAAAAAATGAACTGAAACTAATGAAATACATTTTTATTGAATTAGAAAAAGAAGATGAATTGGTTTTATTATTGTTTAGGCGAATATAGCGGACGTTACAATATATATACACGATATGAGATATAACGAAAACGACCGGCACTCTCACGGTCGCAATTGTTGAGGTAGATCAAAAAAATTTTCTGTAAATATGTGTTCTATTAATATCTCGAACGAGTTCGTGAATCAGCAAAATCCGACACGTGGTTAAGGAACTAGAGCCTTTTTTCTAAAAACAATTGATTTTTTAAAACCGTTATAACGGCCGTTTGGATACTAATATTTTAAAAAAATTAACGAATTTAGAATTTTTGAAATCATTTTTATCAATTTGTTTTAAAAATAGACCTCTGCAGTTAGAGGTTCCTGAGTGAGCGGCTCCAACAAAAACGTTTGCAAAAAAAAACTTTTTTTGGAAACAACCGGCACTCTCACGGTCGCATTTGTAAAGCCAGATCAAAAACCTTTTCTAAAAATGTGCGTTTTATTAATATCTTGGACAAGTTTGTAAATCAGCTAAATCCGACACATGGTTAAGAAACTAGAGGCTTTATACTAGAAAAAAACTCTGTTTTTTAGATCCGTTATAACGGCCGTTTAGATTCTAATATTTTTAAAAACTTCATAAATTTAGAATTTTTGAAACCTTTTAAATAAGTTTCTTTAAAAAAAAGACCTCTGCAGTTGGAGGTTTCTGAGTGAGCGGCTCCAACAAAAAAGCTTGTAAAACACCAAATGCGTTTGCATTCAACCGGCACTCTCACGGTCGCATATGTGGAGCCATATCAAAAAACCTTCCGTAAACATGTGTGTTTTATTAATATATTGGACAAGTTCGTAAATCAGAAAAATCTGACCCGTGGTTAAATAACTAGGGGCTTTATACTAGAAAAAAAATTCGTTTTTTTAATCCGTTATAACGGCCGTTTGGATACTAATATTTTTAAAAACTTCATAAATTTAGAATCTGTGGAAACATTTTAATCCGTTTCTTATAAATATAAACCTCTGCAGTTAGAGGTTTTTGACTTGTTGGCTTCAACAAAAAAGTTTGCAACAATCCATAACTACAATTTCCAAAAACCTTATAACAGTCAATGAAAAAAAAAATAAAAAGGTTTGAATAGAAGAAATTAATTTTTTTTCTTAGAAATAAACTATTTTGATATTTTGCAGTAGTTGCACGACATATGATATAGCGTAGGTTTGTGTCATAAATTGTCACACACATGTTCTGTGGTAGATCTAATATTTGTTTGTTGCAAATTGGATGGATATAGTTTTGCTTATATGTAGCTAATTTTCTTTTTAAAATTTGTTCGATATCTATTTTAAATTAGTTTGTGTTGTTTAAACTAATCTGATACATCAGATTCTACTGGCACACAAAACTGTCTGATCTCGAAATCTACCTATTTCTAGCGGATATACGTGCCGCTTGGACTTTTTTTTTTGTTCTTTTGACTTTAAAGTTTAAACTTTAAACTAATTAGTTTATATTATATTATAATATAGTCACTAAAATATATTTTTGGTTAGTTTTATTTTAAATATTCTACCTCATTCTACACTGCACAACACCACACAACTCGTATTCCTTGGTACCACTCCAAAAAAAACAACAACAAACAACTGCTGTTCCCACTTTCCAAACCCCAACTGATTAGAAAAACTCAAAAAAATATATTTTTGCTACTTCAAGCTACGAAAATGTCATTTTAATATATAGTAAAACCTATGTGAAAGGGAAATTTTTTCTAAGTAGTGACTGAAAATGTTTTCAGTCATTAGGACGGAAAGTAGATAAGTTTCGGTGGTCGCAAACAGGTGGTGGTTATTTAAAGTATTGAATATTTGCGATTGAATTTGATTTACTGTTTCTGTTGTTGTTTCGGTTGCTGTGTTTATTTCTGTCAATATCGCAGTATTTTGAAGGGATTGAATATTTTGAATATTTTGATCGAATCGAATCGAAACTAATCATAAATCAATTGTTTGTAATTAATTAATTAAACTAATAATGAGTGTGTTTTTTTTCTATATCGGAGAAATCGGAGCGATAAAATAAAATTTGTATCAGATATATCATATAATTTTTTCCTCCGATAATTAACTGTCAGATATAAAATATATTCTCTGAGTTCTTTCCGCCAAAAAAAAAATAAAAAAAAAATTTATTAAATAAATAAATAAATTTTATTAAAAAATTTATTTATATTTGTTTTTAATTGAAACTTTACCTACAATTTTTTAAATTTATACTTTAAACGATGACTTACAGTCTGTAAAAAAATATCTGTAATATCTGAAAAAGTTTTTAGAGAAAATATATGAACTATTTTCATTATTCATATTGTCAAATTCATCTACTAAAAACTTACAAAACGACATAGCTAAATTTGGCAGTGCAAAAAATAAACAAGTTTGTATTTATATATAGCATTTTTACCAGTGTAAAATAACGTTATTATTGTGTTCGCCTGTTATTATTCCATCTGTAGGCGAACACAATAATAACATTATTTTACACTGGTAAAAATGCTATATATAAATACAATCTTGTTTATTTTTTACACAGTCAAATTTAGATATGTCGTTTTGTAAGTTTTTAGTAGATGAATTTGTAAATATTATCATTTATATTTACAAGCGTAGAAAAAATAGCGTTTTCGTTTTTTCAAAAAAGTTTAAATTTTTTATTTTGTTTTATATTTTGCAATAGTTTTAGAATTTTTGAAAAAAGTTTTTTTTTGATTAAAATTAAAAATCTTTGATATTGTAATAATTTTTGGAATATTTTTGGAATTTTGAAAAAAGTTTGATTTTATTTAATTTATACAATATTTTTGGAATTTTGAAAGAAATGTGAATTTGTGGTTTTGTAATATTTTCCCGAAACGCTAAATGGAGAGGTTTTTGAGTAGTTTGCTGATTGTATCATCTTTTCACTAAATTATGTTAATTTATAATATGTTATAATTTTCCGGCAACGTATTGATGTTTCGTGTTAGTTCTTTTAGTGATGTTTTTGTAATAAATTTCTAAGCAGAGATAAAAAAATACATTTACTTTAACAAAGAGTTATTTTTGATACACATCGTTGCCCAAAACTTAAAACAATGTCCTCATAAAAGTTTTTTGCCGAAAACTATATCAAAATCCATAACCCAGATCGAAGTCTTGATATCTCAGAGCCTTGAGATTTCAGCCGCTTCATATTTTTATACTTGAGAATATAAATATTTGTAACACTTTTGCTAGTAGATGATTTGTATTTAATTACATTTGTGCAATTGTTTAGATTTTAAATTTATTTATGCAGAACACTAGTCTATACGCAAAGAGGCAAGAAACGAAGAAGTGATGTGTTGCGCCACATACAATTGTGGAAAGCACCATTACCCCTTTCCATCACTTGTATGCAGTGCAACGCATCACTTCTTCGTTTCTTATGTTTTTGACTATAAATTGCCAATTTAATTTATAGGCACTTTATAGGCAAAGAGGTAAGGAACGAATAAGTAATGTGTTGCACTGCATAAAAGTGTGGAAAGGTCGCATGGTTCTTGCCACGATTGTATATAGTGCAACACGTCACTTCTTCGTTTCTTGCCTCTTTGTCTATAGACTAAATTCAAATATGGGAACTCCAACTTAGATTATAGGTTTTATAAGTAGAGAAGTAAGAAACGAAGAAGTGATGTGTTGTACAGAACACAAGTGTGGAAAGGACCATGAATTTGATTATATGTAAATAAATTCTCCTACGGTAGCGGATTACAAAAACTAAATGACGTTTAAAATAATTTGTTTGTTTCGGAAAATCATATATAAACATTTCATATCACAAATATTGTGCAAAATTTTTAAAAAACTGTAAAAATGTGGCCTTAAAGTGGTTTTCATAGTTCATATTTTTGGGTGCCCTAGTAATAACGAACACACAACTTATAGTAGTTAAAATGTAAAAAATCTCACTGATATTGATTGCATTTTCTAAACACGTATTTAACCTGTCCCTAAATTTAAAGTTTCACATGTCCCTAACCTATACAAAAGCTCCCAAAAAGTGTTGCTTTATTTACAACTGATACCCCATTTATCGTTGAAGTGTTTAAAAAAACTTATTTCGATGTAATTAGGTTTGCTGCGAGCACGAACTTAACCAAACCTATATATACAGCAAATTAATACAATTTACATCGTTGTAATAAATTTAGCTACAACATTTTATTAGAAATTTAATAAATTGTATTACACTTATGGAATATTTTAACACAAATTTGGTAATAGATTATAATACTACTCTGTGTGGTATTTTACTTCATTCGTAATAAATTCAACTACAATATTTTAGTATTAAGTTTTACTGCACGTTTAAGTAAATTTGATTACATTTGTTATAGGTTGGAATTTCGAGAATTCATTATGCATTTTATTGCACTTTTAGAATTTTATTACAACTTACGCTTAAAAAACCACAATCTATACTGAGAACTTAGGTCCGAAGTCAGTGACTTCTTTTTCGTAGTTGTCCTTCGATTTTCTCGATACGGCAGATTTGTTAATTTATTTACTTCCTGTGGTATGATACTGAGTTTGTGTTACTTTAATGTCCAAACTTCTTTTTATTTTCAATGGACACTATGTTTACCTTAGTTAATCATACAAATTCGTCAAAACCTATTCAAATTTAAACTCTCTCCGACTGTATCGACGTGGGAAACAAACTTAAAATAATAAACTTTGTTAGAAATATTTAGACAGACCTAAAAATTTCCACATACTTCACAATCAATTTAATTTGATTTTCGTTTCCATAATTAAAATTAAACAAAGACGTTTATTTTCAATATTTTATTAAAATACAATTTTTAACAAATTTGCCACACGCTACATCATATTATACATAAAGCATTTTATTTTTAAAAATTTTCTTTAAGAACTTAGACGATTTTTTTGGTACTCTTGTAAAATTATTGTGTTCGACATCAACTCTGTATACTCCGAATTTGTAGCTAAAACAAAACAACATTAATTATAGATTTTAACTAAAAATGAGCTTCAAAAGCTTACATGTAGCCAAAAATCCATTCAAAATTATCAAGCAAACTCCAAGTAGTATAGCCAACCACATTACAGCCATCTTCAATTGCCTTTACTAATGCTTCCAAATGGAGCTGGAAAAAAATTTGTTGAAAAATGGGAAACAATACAATGATTTTACTTAAATAACTATAATATTTACTTGTAAATAATTAATGCGTCCATAGTCCTCTAGCTCTCCTAGATCTGGCCAACCGTTTTCAGTGATTAATACTTCAGGATTATTGTATTCATACTTTAACCACTTGAGAGCACTAAACAAACCTGGTGGGATAGACACAATATAAAAAGCGACACTTGCTGGCCATTTTGGATCAAATATTGCATGAGCATGGACATCACGCTCATAAGTAGCCTTAGGTAGCGTAAGAGGGTCTACTGGTGTTACAAGACTGCTGGTGTAGTAGTTCAAACCATAAAAGTCTGCTGTTCCTTTAATATATTCAACCATTTTCGGACTAAAAGCAGGTAGTCTTGATGAAGATCTTCCTTCTTCAATACTATTCTTGTTTACTATATCTTTCACCACTTGTGGGTAATCGCCGCATGTCGAAAATATTGGGTGTGCATAGAGACCAACCTATTTAATTAACTTTCAAAATTAATCTTATTATTAATCAGATTATATTAAATTATTACCTTGAATTGTAGTAATCTTTCTGCAGCTGCTACATCTTCGGGATTATTTGGGTCTGCAGGAAAGTTGAACTCAATTTTAATTGATATGCCAACCTTACCTTTATATTTGGCATAATATTTGTCCTTATATACATGGTATGCCTTTGCATGTGCTATGATGAGATTATGTGCACATTGATATTCTCCAATACTATCTCCCTTAAAAAGTGGTGGGAAATTCCCAGTATTATAGCTTAGTCCACAAATCGACTGAGGCTGGTTAAATGTTATCCAGCGCTTTACTTTTGATCCATATTCACAATAAAGAAAATCTGCGTAGTCTCTAAAATTATCAATAATAAATGGATTGAGCCATCCCCCAAAATCTTCCAAAAACTGAGGAGTATCGTAGTGAAACATGGTTACTATTGGCTCAATTCCTTCTGCTAAAAGTCCATCAATTAGTTTGTGGTAATAGTCGATGCCTGGTTGATTTTTAACACTTGCATCTCCATTTGGGAAGATCCGAGTCCAACTGATTGAAAAACGATAGTGGTTTGCCTAAAACAAGCCATAATAATTAAAACATATAATACTTAAATATATTTTGTACATTAAGCCGTTGTTACAAAAAACGTATCAAATTGGCTTTTCCTAGTTTTATAATGTTTAATGTGTAGTAAAAACTTTTAATATGCTAAACAATAACCAATAACATGCAAATATATAATAAATTTTAACTAACTTTAAAATATTAAAAATAAATGAAAAATTATCCTTTAGCACATTAGCACAATTATCAATAGCCAAAAATTACATTTTTCATTACGAAAATCTCGATATGGCATTGACAATATTTCTTATTTATTAGAAGGTTCGACGATACTTTTACTTTTTTTGATTGTACAACATACCAAATCATCGATTTTTATGATAAATTTTCGAAGATCGAAATTCGTTGATTCAAACATTTTGCTGCTGTTTTCTATCGTCCTAATAACTTAACATCACAATGAAACACTTTAACATGTCCGGTTAAAGATTCATACACACCAAAAATAAGTAGCAAGCTTAAATTCACCATATATATCTTTTACTATATAAGCGATATTTTTCGTAATATGCTTTTATATGAAACATACGAAATAAATTTTAAGAAAATGCCCTATCATAAAATATGAACTTGGTCTTAAAAACTCCTAATGATTTTGCCTTTAATTAAATTATGAAAATTTATATAGCACCTAACATTAAGAATGCTAATTTCCGGTTCTATTATTAAGCTCCTATTAGTTTTCAGTTTGCAACGGTATTGATTTGCGAATCATAATTACCGTCGTTATCATGTTACATAAATATATAAAATTACCTTTATTTTTTTCAACGCAGCTATATCTTCCTTGTACAAGTGGTACGAATCGTCCGCCACATTTCCATTAGATCTGTTTGCTACCAACTCCGGATGTTCCTTTGTAAAAGTGTCCCAAGTATTTACCCCTTTTCCTGATTTACAAATAATTTAAATACAATTTAAATGATTAAATTTTTCTAAATAGTTTACTGTGCTACTATATGTAGTGAGTATGGATTTATCAAACGCTATCAATCACATAAGTTTGAACATTTTAGGGCATTGTAGCACACATAACACAAGTACATTGTTATACGAGATCGGAATTACAAAAATTTCTCACAAGTACATATGTTGGTTTAGCACACGAGCGTTACGAATCATAATAAAGTTTCATAAAAAAGCATTCTGTACCTACCAAAAAATATTCGAATTCAATATGTTAAGCCGTTGGCTAATACACCCGGTTTTAATTTTATGAATTTTCTTTTCTTTTCGCTTGTTTTAAAGAACAAATTTATTTGGAGGTATAAAGTAAAGTTCATGATTATATCATAGCATTAATTGTCAATCGATAATGTTGTACTTTAATCGCCGGAGGCCTTAAGTAGATAATAAGTTTTACAAAATGCAATAAAATATTCATTTAAAAACAAGTAAATATCGTAGATAGAAAATGTAAAAAATAAAACGATGTAGAAAAAATAATGTACACAGTTCGGCCATAAGCATTGACTATCGTTCTCACTCGGTTACCATAAATGGCCTTTCCTCGTGTAGCAATTTCATTGTTAAAGCAATATCTCCGCAATAAATTATTACTATTGAAATGAAAATGAAGTTAACACAATTAAAGGAAACTAGGGGGTATTAAGCCTTAGTTTTTTTAAGCCTGAAATAAATTAAATCCAAAACAATACCCACTCCGCAAGCAAAGCATAAACTAAATTGAAAATATTAAAATTAAAGTTTCGTTGCTTCGTTTATTTTTTTTAATCGTTTAATTTTTTTATATTAATTTTTTTATATTCTCTTCTTTCCTTTCCGCATTTTCCCCTTTCCTTAGATATGGCTACGCTTTTTCGTTTCTTCTGTATATATGATTTCTTTTGCTACGGTTCTGCTTTTGCTTAGACAGACAGATATGAAAAATAAAAACATAGTTTGGTGAGGAGGTTTATCTAGCTAGCCGAATTATGTGAATTTTTTCAAATCGAACTTAGTTTTGGTATTCTATTAAAAAACATTTTCAGAAAATTCAGTTTCGTTTCGTGTATGATCTGTATTTCGTTTTATGTTATTTGTGTCTTTAAGTTTGATATTTGGTATATATTGGGTTTACACCAGAATCAAATAGGTACATACTTTACTTATTAGGTCGACTATGGTCGATGTAAACAGTTATCAAAAAAATACGTACCAAATATTTGATATGATTGCTCCGTAGCAAATTGGTATTATTTTTACGGTATAAACAGTAAACACCAAATTTTGGTATGACATTTAAATTAAAAATAAATCAACTTATTTTTATAAATTTTATAATATTGTGTTATATAATATAATATTATTTTTGTTAATTGATTGGATTGTTGTATATATATATGTTTTGATTGATTTTTTGTATCCAAATATATATATTCAATTATATTTTAAATAAAAAACATATTCATTTAAAATAAATTAAAATATTTTATTCCGACTAGTTTCGGCAGTACTGGTTGAAAGCCATTTTCAAGGAAAAAAAAAATATTAAATGTATGTATAACTTAAAAAAAAAAAACATTTAATAAAAAAAAATATAAATTAAATTGTCACCAAAGAATTAAATATTCTTATATATAATAACTAGTCGGAATAAAATATTTTAATTTATTTTAAATGAATATGTTTTTTATTTAAAATATAATTGAATATATATATTTGGATACAAAAAATCAATCAAAACATATATATAATATTATATTATAAGCAACAATTTGTATAAGAAACGGCTTATCATATTAGTGCAGCAGATGAAAACAAATGCTGTAAAATTTATGAATGAAAAACATGTTTGAAATAGGAATAATTAAAAAGAAGAATAATTGTCTTTCCCTTAATGTTATATGACTAATAACGAATAACTGACCAAGGGTCAGCCATTGATTTCACATTGATTGGAATCAATCAAAAATAACTATAAAATCGTGACTTATGATGTTAATTAGAATAGAAATATTCCACATTCTATGAATTCACATAAAGTAAAGTCTAATATGGAGTCTAATGAAAGTGAAAAAATTCAACTTAAGTAAATAAATAAGGGATGATGAAGTCTCGCCTCAGTGACGTAATAGTGTGTCTGCCAACGGATTAGTACATGGCACTGAAGAGGAAGGTTTGAATTCATCCGAAACAAGTGAAATAAGAAATGGAGTTTTTATCTGAGAAATTTCCAACCATACCTTTGAATTGAAAATTTTTTAATTACTTCTGTCTTGCTTATACTTGAGTTTAATTGCTCTCAAAAATCTCCAAGGAATTATATGTTTTCAAAACAACATATTGCTATCTTTAAAACAAATACTTCAGAACCAAATAAAAAACAATCATAAGCACATCATTGCCTAATTGGAAATCACTTTGACTGACAATTTTCATTGTTTTAAGGAAAAGCATAATACTTTAAAGTATTTTTAAATAAATCAAATCTTATGAAAAGGTGAAAAGAGCTTAAACCTACCATCTTCATTATATCCCCCTTCCACCTGATACGCAGCTGTAGATAACCCAAATGAAAAGTTCGGTGGAAAAGTTTTATAGTTTCCATGTTCATCTGATCCAGCTAATGATCTAAAAAAGTAACAGAATTAGTGATTTACAATTTTATTTATGGTTTATTCTTCATATACTTACTTTATATGCAGACCAAAAACAAAGAACATACAAAAATACTTCGACTGCATTTTGCTGCAAATAGGTAGTCTTTTCTGTATTTCCTGGAAGTAAAATATCCTAGTTCAACAGCTGAATTTAAATGAAAACCGTATGCCTGAATCCTGATAACCTGAATCGAAAAAGACTTGCCCATCTCACCCATGCACTCGTATATAAAAAAATTTAGTTGAAACAAATATTACAGACCCCTATTTTTTTAATGCAGATTTTTGTAAACTCTTCCAGTTTAATCCAGTTTTAAATAATTTAGGTGCATCCACTTTTACATTCATATACAACAACCTTTCTAGCCATTTTTGTTAAACATTTAGATTCAATAGAAAAAACTTTTACAACTGTTAAATCAGTCAAAATGTACGGCTGATTTAAGAGTTGTAATAGTTATTTGTTTCACTAGGACAAGAAATAATGGATTTTGGAACGAGTAAAAATGTTGCGGTGCGACGCGATAGTGGAGTAGTTTAATTTTACGAGTTCCAACATCGATTTTTAGTCCGAGTAAAATATTAAATTTTTTCTCCAGCCGTTATTGAATTTATAATTTAATAAAGTTTTAAAATATTAAACATTTAAATTATATTTAATTTACATTTCAAACTAAATCCAAGCAACCATTCCAATTTTTTTTTCGAAGAATAGGGCGATGATACATGTAAAAGAAATATCTTTCAGACATAAAAAATTTGGCATTTAATTGGTTGAGGGGCGGTAACATTTTTTAAATTTAAAAAAAATATTTTTGACTGAAAGACAGAAAAAATATCTGTAAGATATAAAAACATAACCTAAAAAGATATTTTTTGCTTGACAGTTAAAACTGATTAGCTGAAAAATTGATTTTAAAAGTAAGTTTTACCAATAATCAATTACAACTAACTTAATTTGATTATTTTATTACAATTAAAATAACTTGTTTACTTATTCATATAGATTTAGGATTTTCACGTTGGACCAAATTTTATTTTTTTGTTTCGATTATCGCCTAATCTACATGAATAAGTAAACAAAATATTTCAATTGTAGCTAAATCATCAAATTAAGTGAATTGTAATTGATTATTGGTAAAACTTACTTTTAAAATCAATTTTTCAGTTAATCAGTTTTAACTGTCAAGCAAAAAATATCTTTTTAGGTTATGTTTTTATACCTTACAGATATTTTTTCTGTCTTTCAGTCAAAAATATTTTTTTGAAATTTAAAAAATGTTACCGCCCCTCAACCAATTAAATGCGAAATTTTTTATGTCTGAAAGATATTTCTTTTACATGTATCATTGCCCTAATAAATTTCCTATTCAAACTTTGTTTTTTGTTTTGCATAGAAATATAGGCGCGCTATACACTTGAGCTAGGACAAAAAATGATAGTTTTTTGGACTGCTACCAACCATAACAACTAAATGCAATACATAATAATGATATTTTTTTGTAAAATACATCCAAACAAACCTTTTCTATTTTGGTTTTATTACAACCCGAGCAGAAATTAGTTAGAGAAAGCCTGAATACAGTCGGAGCGTGATTATATATAAAAACAAATACATAAAATAAATCTGTTTTTCCATGTTGCCCTTACTCTTTGAACTTTTTCACACGACAGTGATATTTAATACATACTTTATTATTCTTGCCAAGTTCTTCTGTATCTTAATAGCTATTTATGTATTAAGGGTGTAAAGTATGTCTTTTCCGCTTGAGAGTGAAATTGTTGCTCGAGGCGTTAGCCGAGAGAAACAATCACTCGAAAGCAAAAACAATACTTTATGCCCGAATCGCATACAAGATTTTTTGTACGAGTAAGATTCTGTATTATTTGCATAAATAAAAATACGTATATTTACACAATATAGTAAAACATTTTTTTTGAAAATTATTTTATCCAAGTAGTTTTTCGAAATAATAATAACTTTAGGCACAGTAGATTTCATCTGCGAAAATATTTATTGCACGCAAAAAACTAAATGCTACACGTGAAAATATTTATAAAAAAATTTAAGTCTAAACTAAACCACGATTGTACTAAAATATATTACTAAGTCGTTATATCAATTCATGCTAAATTACACTAAACTTGCTTAATCAAATTGTTTAAGTTTTTATTGAGTAATAAATTGAAAACCAGTATTAGTAACAATTTTCAGTGCAGTGCTGGCAATGAAGATGGTCGTGCTCTAGTTTGCATTAAAATTTTAGGTAGATTTCATAGAAAAATCTACCTATTTTGTCGTTTATAAATTTGTTAAATAACTCAAGCAACAACGTTGCTCTAAATATATTTTAACAGCGGTCTTAGAGCTGATTTATAGAGCAACATGATTTAATGTTGGCTCTAGAAGCTAAAGGTGGCAGTACATAGAGCAACTTTATTGTTTTTTGACTCTATAACAATAATTCTCGTTTCCATTATGAAGCGCATAACTTTATATAGCAACAAAATACCCAATCATTATAGATCTTTCTAGTTTCGATCATATTTTTGTTTTAAAACATTTTGCTCTTAGGCGCATATTACGCTATCAAATATATTGGTCAAAACAAAAAAATTTGACATGAAATTGGACAGTGCAATAGCTATAAAATAATCTCCGCCATTTTCTTGGTCAAAATTAGTATTTTCATCCAATTTGGATGACAATTTTTTTTCATCTAGCGGGAATAGCGGGAAACGATCTATTTTAATAATCGATACAAATTAGAGTATTTTTCAATTTATATTGATTTTTGTTAAATAAAATGAAGATAAAAGAAAAATTTAAATTTAAAAAAATAAATAAATAAATTTAAAGTGATTTTTTTTTCATTTTTGCTCTCTTATTTTTATTCAAACTTTATAAAAAGCAAATATCTTTATTTGTTTACAGGATTTCTATACTATTTGACAGTTCTAATTAATATTAGAACCACTAAACCACACATGGCCAAACCGCGGCTCGCGAGCCGCATGCGGCTCTTTAAAAGAATAAATGCGGCTCTCGAAAAGAAATGAAAAAATTAAATAATATTTAATAATTCATAAAAATTGTAACAAAATTAGAAATAATACATATAATTTATAATGCTGTTTAATATAATATGAAAATATAATAAGTAAAATAAAATATTTAAAATAATAATATAATATGATTTAATGCAATCATTTTATTATATTTAGGTCCGTCCTGTCGAAGTTACTACTATTGGAGTTTTTTGCGACTTTGTTTCAGTTTGATACTACTTTACTTCGCGAATCAAGTTTATAATCCGCTGTTATAAATAAATTTAACTAATTTTATTATTTAAGATTATACGTTTAACATATTCTAGTGGGCTAAAAATAAAATCACCTGTATTTGTCTCAAATTAATGCACAAAAATCTTTCTCAAAATCAAAAATCTTTCCTTTTGGATTCGTTTGTTTTTCTATGATTATCTTTTTCTGCAATTTTTTTATAAACAATATTTTTGATATTTTATCTTTAGGCAATTTGCCGACGTTAAATTTAATGTATCCTTTAATATTCCAATTAAAAATTGAATAAGTTCATAATTAAATAGAATTAAAAACACGTGCAAATCCGACATATGCTACCTCAACCGCTTCTACATCTACGACAGTAAGATATTACCCTAAACCAAAAACGAAATTAAAAACTTAAGGAAATTGCAAGAAAAAAGCGGTGATTTCATCTCTTGTAGCGAAGTATAATATTTTGCGTGTTTTTTATGAATACTCCGTTTTTTAATTTAACTGCTAAATAGTCAGACCACAAAAAAAGGAGATATGACGGATAAAATCGTAGCTTCAGGCAAGAATGGGTTGAAGCATACGCATTCATCGATAAAGGGGGAAAACTTTGTGTCTTATGTGCAATGAATCACTTGCCCATTATAAAACCAGTAATTTAAAACGGCATCACGAAAAAAACCATAGTAAATTTTTGGATAGTTATCCGTTGAATACCAACATCCGAACAAATAAAATAAACTCTTTAAAATCTTCATTAAGTAATCAGCAAACATTATTATCATCTTTTAGTTCAGAAGCGGATAATACTACCGAGGCTAGTTTTATGATCGCTTGGAACATCGCTCGTGCTTAACGACCTTACACTGAGGGAAAATTTATCAAAAAGAATATGGAACAGGTGGTTAAAATGCTGGATCCTTTAAATATCAAATTGCACAGATTAATTAGCAATGTTCCAGTATCACGTCATACCACTGAGCGACGTATTACGGAAATAAGTAAAGATATTAAACAGCGACTATAAGTAGATGTAAAAAATAGTGTAGCTTTCAGCTTAGCCCTTGACGAATCAATCGATAGACAAGACACCCCCATACTACTCGTGGTATTGATACTAAGAGTGCCCTTGATAATATATTGTCAGATACAGATATTCCTCTGAATAATTTAGTAAGTGTAGCAACTGACGGAGCACCTGCAATGTTAGGAAAAAATGTAGGCCTTATTGGTCTATTAAAAAATGATCCAAGAATACCCGAATTTCGGCACTTCATTGCATTGTTCATCGTGAACATTTAGTTGCAAAATATTTTAAATACAAAAATGTAATGAAAACTGTGCTACAAATTGTGAACTATATTTGGACGAATTCAAAAACCCATCGCCAATTCAAGATCTTTATCGAAGCACTGGACTTTGAAGATCATCCTCAAGATATAACATTTTACTGCCTTGTGCGATGGTTATCCCCTATAATGTTCTAAGCCGATTTGTTGATTTAATGGAACCTATCAGAAATTTCCTCAAAGAAAAAGAAAAACACTATCTGGAATTAAAGGATGATGAATTGATTAATGATTGTATGTTTTTGCTTTACAAGAAAAAGATAAAGTTATTACTGATCTTATTCAAACGATTCTGAGTTTTATTAAAAAAATTCAACCTTTTCAACGAGATTTAACAACAAAAGTGTTCAACCACTTTCCTCGTCTGAAAAACAGACTCTCTAAAATTAATGATAACAAACTAAGTGAATACGACATTAAATTAGCAAAATTATTAAAAGACTTTCACTTGCGATTTAATGATCTGAATAATTTAAATATTTCTCTTAATTTACTTGTAAATCCATTCGAAATTAACATTATTAACGAGGGCTTATCGATTCCTTGTTATATTTTGCATGACAGTGCCTCAGTAGAAATGGAATTACTAGAGCTACAGGAAGATCACATTCTTAAAATGCATCACAAAGCCACACAATCTCCAAGTGAGTTTTGGAAACTAGTGTCTCAATCAAAGTACCCCAATTTGAAAAAAGCTGCTGCCAGATTACTGTCTATATTCGGTACAACATATTGTTGTGAATCACTTTTTTCAACAATGAAGTTTATAAAATCAAACCACCGTTCACAACTTACAAATGAGCATTTAACGGAATTAATTCGTACTGCGCTAACAAACTATGAACCAGATTTCAGAAAATTCACGGCCAAGTTACAAACAAACATGCCATCTACCAGCAGGCATGTCATGTAACAAACTTTAAAGATGTATTTGTATGTATTTATAACCATAAGTACATAATTGTTTTTTCAATAAAATAAATATTTCCAAACAACTGATACTTTTGAAAAAATTTTTTTTTTTGTGGCTCTCGAAACGAGAGATTATTGTACTGCGGCTCAACGTGTAGTGAAGCTTGGCCACCTTTGCACTAAACTATCAAAAATATTTGATAGCATATTTGATTTAGTGTAATATGCTTTTTCGCAGTCATCAAATAAAAACAAAAAAAATTACTTGACTAAAACTTGGATAGAAATTATTTGTCCAACATATTTGATAGTCTAATATGCGCCTAAAACGAACTCGAATTATTTCCTAAAATATTTATCCGACGTAATTTTAAAAAATAAATTTATCCGAATATGTAATAACATTATTTTTTATTAGATTTTTTTTTAAAGAAAACATTTTATGCATGTTTGACTAATAGTACGTTCATATTACGATGAAATAAAGCTCGAAATCACGTTAAACCCAAGTTTTCAAAAAACCGTTCACATTATTATTCAGTAGAGAATGAAGCTATCTACATTTTAAAGCATTGTGCTACTATTAAAAAATAATAATAAAAAGTTGCTCAAATCTCATGAGTAAAAGTAATTTCATTGTGTATGCACTGTAACAACTTTTTTTTCATTTCTCAAGAAATTTAATTCTATTTCTCGAGAATTACAAAATTTATATTTACTAATCAATTGACAAACAAATCATGAATTTTGAACTTAAAGAAAAACTCTTTTACTATTTTCACCAGTATTCTACTACATTTTATAACTAAAATAATATAGTACCTAGTTTTATTACTAAAATAATATAGTGCCAACTGAAGCTTATTGCGAGCGAAATTTAATTAGAAGATTAACAATTATTTTTTATAAAAACTTAACTGTCATAAAATATTGATGATACTTAGTAAGTATATATTTAATTACTGTAAATGCAAATAGTATGTAGATTGAACAAATACTTTTGTTTTTTTTCAATTATAATAGTACAAACATGAGTAACAAAACATACTTATGATGATTGTTGGTTACATTTTGAGAAAAATAAAACCGACAAAGATTTTGCTGTGTGTAAATTGTGTAAGAAAACGCTATCCTGTAAATCATCAACCACTACTGGCTTGCATCGACATTTGGAAGGGATACATCAAATGAAAAGAAGCCAACAGAAAATCAACCATTTAGACAGAATACAAGTAAAAGAAAATATGGTGAATACCCTAATTTAGGTAAAACAACAATGGAGAAATTTATCACTGTAAAACGAAAAAGTATTATGGAAATTGTCGCCAACTGGGAGTTTATAAGAAGTAGTTTGAAATCATTGGGTTTTAATCTTTCAAAACAACCAAAAGATATAATGAAGTTAATATACAGTTATCATGATGAAGCTAAAAACGATATGATTAGGCGAATTAAAATCATGCAATTACAGAATATAAAAATTAGTATTTCTATCGATGAATGGACAAGCTTTAGAAGTTGTAGATACTTGAATATCTATGTTTATTATAGTGATGGTGATTCGGATAATTTGGGTCTAATTAGAATGAATGGAAGTTCAGAAGTCGGAAAAGTTAATTGAATTAGTTGACAAGGTGTCAACAACAAGTGATGGTGCCAGTGTTATGGTTAAATTTGGGAAATTATCACAATTCAACCAACAGTTGTGTTATAACCATGCAATACATTTGGCGGTTATTTCAATTTTATATAATAAAAAAGACAAAAACATAAATCTTCAATCTGAAAGTGATACTGACATATATAGTGAGAACGAAGGCTCGGAATCTTCAGTTAATTAGTGAATAATTAGTGAATATTTTAATGAGTATTTGGGCTCAATGAAAATGTTTCGTTGACCAATGATATGAATATTCCCGAGACTATTTATCAAATACGTAGCATAGTAAAATTATTTAAAAATGCCCCAATTAAAAATTTCATTCTGCAAAATTATATAACAACAACAAAGAAAAAAAACTGGCATTGCTTTTAGATTCCAAAATTAGATGGAATAGTTTAGATACTATGATAGAGCGTTTCTTAAGAGTGGTTACTCATATAGACAATGCTTTGCAGGACCTAAACCTCCAAGAAATGTGGTCACCGAGCAAAACAGAAGTAGCCAAGTCTATTCATCAAGTATTAAAGCCCATAAAATGTGCTGTTACGGCATTAAGTCGAACAGATACAAATCTCCTTACTAGCGAAGGCATTCTAAAATTTTGGTTCAATGCCCTTGATGTAGAAAAATCAGAACTAAGCACGAAACTGGCAATGGAATTAAACTTGAAAATTGCTTTGTCAGCAATTTAGCCAACATCTACTCAAAATGAACGAAACTTCTCAATTTCAGGGCATTTTGTGTCGAAAAAGAAAAACAGACTATCGGATAAATCCATAGATAGCTTATGTTTCTTGAAACATTATTTAATGAAAGAAGGAAATTAAGCTTTGGCTGGCTTACAAACTTTATTTTTTATAAATACTGTATGTATTAAATGAAATAAAATTGATAAAAACGTATTAAAAATTGCTTTTAATTTCATTTTTCATGGAAAAATAATATTAAATTTCCCTATATTTCTTGAGAAAGAAAAAAAGTTGAGAAAAGCCCATCTCTTGTCAAAACTTTCAATAATTATCATATTTTAGAGCTGCATTATTAAAAATGTTTAACTTTTATTTTCATGACAAACTGCATTTTACAATTTTTTTTAAGCAGTGTTGGGAAATTTTGGCATGATTTTGAGAGCTAAGCCTAAATTAAATATTTATAAAAAATAAAATAAAAACAAATTTGATATCAAATTCAAGTATGGCCGACTTTTTATATTTTCTTAGTTTAAATAAGGACGGTTTCTTTCTATTATAAGCAAGAAGCCGTATATCATTATCCTTTTATTTTCATAAGAACAACAAGTGAAATACAAAATAATAAACAAACATAGTGGAGCAGTAAGTTCTATATTAGATTTTTTGTTGTTTTGATATTTTTATTCCAATAAACAGCGTGCTCTATAAGATTATATATATATATAAGCTCTAACAGTGGTTATAGAGCTCATTAATAAAGCTAAATGCTCTACAAGCAAAAAAGCTAGAACTGTTAGGCAACAATGAATCGCTTTTAACTACGTTTAAGAGCTATCAGACTTATTTATTCATCTTAAAGAACTGTAATAAAGCAGATTGATTCTTTCAGCTCTAACAATTGTTACTTGGGTAAATTATATAATCATTCATTAAATTTTGTGCATTTGTTACAAAATCTAATGTGTATAACTAGTGCGAACTACGTTTCCAAACGCGAATTATTGAGTGAACTATACATTCTTGTTTGGAAAACCCCTTCACACTAGTTATACAATAAACTATTCTACAAAAAAACGATTAGCATAATTTGTCCTGCGAATTATCAATACAAACGCAATGAACATCAAACTTAAATAATAATACAAACACTTTAAACAATAAAATAACTGACACAACTCCTAATTAAATCCTAAAAATATAAGCACAATTAATGGACAAAACAAATTGTTTTATCTCAACTCTAAAAGTGAACGCAGTGGTCACACTTAAAGTGCAGAAAATGCCAAATGAATAATAATAAATATTAAAGGATTAAATTCCTTTTGAATATTTCACTTTTTAATTTAATTTAAACAATAACCTGAAGCCAAATGCTTGGTCAATGGCTTTAAACCTTACATATATATATATATATGAAATCGACTAAATTGTAGTGATTATATCAGTATAATAATAGAACAAGAAAACTAAAGCTGCTGACAAGTCACTCGTGTTTTTATAAATTGCTCAAGATGAAGATAACATCAAAATAAATAAACACTTACTTGCGAATACTTTAAAATAATTTTTATAATTAATGATGTCTGAGCTTTTACTGTTTTAATTATAACATACAATTTCCAAAGCGTTTGCTATTTATATGTTTTTAATTATTTTGAACCATACATTTATTATTAACGAGTAACGACTATTTCCATACATATTCCGCAAGAATAATCTATTAATTTGGGACAACGCTCCAGTTTAAATAATTTTTTACCTAAAACTGGATATTTTAAAAGATAATACTTACAGTTTAAACATAAATGGGAATTTAAGCTTTTGTTGTCAAATATTAAGATTACCAGTTACCAGAAAAAATAAGACAAACAATATAATTAAAACCAAAATAAAGTTACATAAACTGATGTTGCATAATCTAAAATAGTTAACACATAATATGTATAGTTATAAACAATTTGGAGTCTAAATAGATGTAGGCCCGGCCCATAGAATTACGGATTGTACGTGTTGCTGTCGGTTACAGGTCAGAATTTTTTTTAATCTCTGGGGAGAGTACTCACATAATGGACCTGCCGAGTCAACTCGCCCGGAGCCTGGGGACTGGATTTGTTCAACAAATTCGGCAGGAATTTTTTTTGCTTCCTTGTAAGCGATATAACTCGTAAATGGTGCACTCTAGGATACTGGTGCCATGGAACGTTATGGTTTCCTTAAATGTTTTTCTATAACTTAAAATAAAAAAAAATAAAAAGTTTTTGTTGCAAATTTTTGCAAAAACTGCGAAAAAATGTTCAAAAAAACGATATTTTGCAATTGAATTTAGTTATTTGCAAATAATTGTTTAAATTATAATTGACCCATTTATCTTGTAGCTGAAACCTCAACAAAAATATAAGCTTTGGAACGTTTCATTCGGCTTAATAGTTTTTGCACAATTCCATTTTGAGCAATTTCACGTCATCGCAACAGCATTTGTGACCTGACCCCCTCTGATTTCGATAAAATTTCATATACAGATAGCCAATGAAAAAATAAAAATACCGTTTTTTTCAAAAAATTAAATTTCGCTCTAGGGATGATACAGGGTGGCGGCAAAGTTTTAGGGGTTTGCGAAACATGAGTATCTTTGAATATCGCTTGCTAACGATTGACTAAACCGATTTAAGTCATTTATAGCTCATTGGAAAGGCAATTGATAGCACTTATAAAAAAAATTACTTTAATAATTTTTTAAAAGTGTGTTAAACTTAAAAAAAAAATTCAAAGATGGCGCTGTTGGGGGTACCCTCACTTTTACCACTTTTTTTTCCAGAAAAAAAATGTTTAATTAGTTTGTAATCTAAAACGAAAGTTTCTCAAGTACATAATTTCTCGTTTTAAAAATAAAATTCTTACAAAATTTTAATTTCCGTTTTTTCAATTTTTTGTTTTTTAAAAAATGCATTTTATTTAACTAAATGAATTCTTGTTTTATAGAAATTTAATTATTTTGAGGATACAAGTTAAGTATTTGACGGTGTGGATGCTTTTTACATAATTGACTTTTTCTCCCATTTCTACCTGTCCGAAATTAATTATAAATGAATGTACCTGAAATATATTAAAACTGATGCTGAGAAGTAAATAGTGAGAAAAATTATGTGAAATAAAATGCATGTTGTATAGAATTCATATAATAATTAACTTTTTATTTTTATTCTAAGTTGTGTAATAAAAACAACATACACTTATAATAATATAAAATAATATAAAAGAAATTAAAAATATAAAATAAATTTGCATTGCATATTAACGGCTTATCTGAAAAATCCTAGTTTTAGCTGAATTAGAATATATTTTTGTGAGCAATGTTTTTTCATCTTTGGGTATGAACGCATGAAATGATTGTGTACGTTTTATAGTTACAGCCTCTCTGTATCTTGCTTCTAGCCGTGACTTCATTTCTATATAATAATTTCTACTGGTATATGCAAAATTCATTGTTGATTTTGTTGCCCATTTATAAAGATCCATAAAGGTTTGAATAATATTCTTGTTAGACAAACTTTATCGATGAGCACCTCGTTTATGATTAATCGTTATTGATTAATATTTTATTAAAATAAAATATTAATCAATTAATTTTTAATCAATAAGTTATTTAATACATTAATTACTATAACATTTTAATAAGTAATTAATTATACTATAAAGAGCATAACACATAAGTAGTTCATTACTTTTTCATTAAATTTATTACAACAATACTCAATTATACATCGCGTCGCTACATGTACTACTTCGTACGTCTGTTGTATACAACAGTACGTTTCCTTTTTTCATAGAGTATGTGATTAGCAGGAGCCAATTGCGTGGTCGGTAGGTACAGATCCAGCATCTTGTCAGCACAAAAGCATCATTTTGAAGGGAAAGGCTCCGTTCCTGTCAATATATT
The DNA here is from genome assembly GCA_963693315.1 of Diogma glabrata. NCBI lineage: Eukaryota > Metazoa > Arthropoda > Insecta > Diptera > Cylindrotomidae > Diogma > Diogma glabrata. The sequence continues at coordinate 388,523,271 of OY856186.1, forward strand.
TCATACGTACGGCGTACGGTTTTCATCCCAAAGTTGTGAAGCTGATTCAAAATTTTCTATCCAACCGATACATTTCGGTAACCTTAGACGGATTTTCTTCTGAGTCTAAACTAATTAACGCTGGTGTACCTCAAGGCTCAGTATTGTCCCCAACCCTATTTTTGATTTATATCAACGAATTGTTGAAAATCACCAGCAACCCAATAAATAGTTTTGCAGATGATAGTACTCTGCACAAGTCGTTCGAGCCCCTTCCTTCAAAAGGTAAAATGCACGAACGAATTAATCCTGCCCGGAGAGACGCTGCCATAAACGTGAACAAAGACCTGAATAAAGTCGCCGACTGGGGTGACCAAAACCTTGTCAATTTCAACTCTACCAAAACACAGCTGTTGATTGTTTCCAGATTAAAGACCGAGTTCCCCAAAGATATTTTATTCAGTATGTGTGATGAACCAATAGGTGAATGTAAAAACATTCGTTTATTGGGTGTCACAGTTTCAAATGACCTACTCTGGAACGATCATGTAATGGCGATGGCAAAAAGCGCGTCTAAAAAACTCGGCCTCCTAAATAGATGCAAAAAATTTTTCACTCCATACCAATTGCTCCATGTTTATAAGTCCTATATTCGTCCCTGTATGGAGTACTGCTGTCAAGTTTGGGGTGCTGCCTCTGTTTCCATCTTGGCCCTCTTGGACTCTGTTCAAAAGCGGGCTATACGAATTGTGGGTGATCGAACTTTGACATCAAAACTTGATTCCCTACAACATCGTCGCACTGTTGCCGACCTCGTTGTTTTTTACAAATATCGTGATCAACAGTGCTCAGACGAAATCAGCAGCATCATGCCTCAAACTTATTCTTACCCCCGTTCCACTCGGCAATCGGCTGCCGCAACCGGTGAAACGGTAAAGATCCCGTGCTGTGATACTGGCAGATCGCAGAGAGACTTCTTTGTCCGAACTGCGTACAAATGGAATAGTTTGCTGGAACACTTAGTCTCAGGTGGCTTCAACCCGCAGATGTTTAAAAAAAGCGTTAATCTACACCTTAGAACGCCAGTTGTTGTGGGACCCAGGTCTAGACCTAGGTCTTGAAAGGTATTTATGTGTTGTTGTGACACATATTCTAAACCCTATTACACAACACATTTTATTTAAAATAAAAAAAAAAAAATACAAAATCAAGGTCACAATCGAGGTTTTAAAAACAAAATGGGTCATAACTCGGTCCCAAATCATGTTAGAGAGCTCAATTTTTTTTAAATCTTCGGTTTTCTAACCACTTTGCAAATTTTAAAACCGCATCTCGTTAAGTTGAAAATTCGTTGAAAAATTTAATTTTGCAACAAAGGAATCTTCGCCGTTCTTTGAACCGCTGTAATTGTTGTTAATATTGAATATGGGTTTAGGCAGCACAATTGTTAATTAAAGCTGACATTTTACCCTTTCGACTGCCGTCAAGCAGATTCCGGTCAGATAAAAACGCAGACCTTGCGGCCTGCCCAAAGTTAACAACTTTTTTTCAGACATTAAGTGCAAAATGGAATTGTGCAAAATCTATTAAGCCGAATGAAACGTTCCAAAGCTTATATTTTTTGTTGAGGTTTCAGCTACAAGGTAAAGGGGTCAATTATATTATAAACAATTATTTGCAAATAACTAAATTCAATTGAAATATGTATATCGTTTTTTAGACATTTTTTCACAGTTTTTTGTATGATCGAACGTCAGTTACACTTGTAGAGTGTCTCTTAGAGATCATGACGTGATCGATTTGATATTCCGTTCTTCCCTCATTTGATTTCCACGTTGCCTTGTGAATTCTCTTGTGAGGGAAGAAAGTGCTGGAATTAACTAGATCATACATCATAGCCAGCTTGGCTGCGCGAAAACCGTTATTGTTACTGGTATGATGCAAGCTGTTAGGGGCGATATGTGTTTTAAGTTCTGCACTCCTACCACTCCTACCACGATTTGTATATCGTGCCGTGGGATGTTATTAATGACTTCTTCGAGCTCTAGGAAGAACAGGTCTTTAATATCATCTGCTTTGTCTTCAGTAAGTGCATGAACATTGACGATCGTTGATTAAATGTTTGCGTACGGATTCTCAGTGTGCATAGCCGCATATGAGTTGGGCAGAAGTCGATAACATGCTAATTCACGCGACGGTGTATGAGAAATCCAATTCCAAACTCTCCTCCGTTTTGATGACCGCAATAATAAAGAGTGTATCCTTTCGCTATTTTATGGATTCCAAGGCTTGACCATTTTAGTTCTTGTAATGCTACTATATCCAGTGTGTAGCTATCGACTTGGTGTGTCAGCTTTAAGAGATCTCCTGGTCTTCTAAGGCCTAGCACGTACCAGCTTCCGATTTTTAAATCGTAATCCGGGTACATTTTCCGAGGTCGATCTTGTAATGAATCCGAGATATTCCGAGGCCAGTGTACAGAGTTCATAACAAATTAATTTTTACGGAAATGGGGGGTTAGCCCTTTGCCCAACCCAAATTTTCGTGAATGGGTTCGTTCTGCATCTTGAGGTCACCAGAAACAACCTTTTAACACGTTTATATACCAAGCCGCTTGATCCAAGACAGACGCTTGAGTTGTATTGGTTTTATGGGGCCAATGACTCGCCTGGTGCAGAATCATTGAGTATAAGCAGTATTTACTCTGCCCCTCTCAACTACACCAACCTAATTCTGTTAGCGTTACCCAGGTAGCACGGCGTGGACGTAGAATTTCGGATTTTCAGTACCCATGTACTTACATCTTGTATTTAAATTTTAACTCTACACTGAGAAAAAAAACCATTGGAAAAATATTCATAATTATTTTGGGATTTTTCGTACTAAATTTCTAGACATAACGATGTATGAATTAATTAGGATGAGAGAATATTTCGTCAACATCTTAAGTCAACATTCTAATCAACATCCTAAAGCCGCAATTAGACTATTGCAGAACTCTGCAATATTTCTGCAATGGTAGTATGTAAAATATTCATTGCAGAAAAGTTTGGCAATGAACTCATTGCAAAACACTGCAATGACTCATTGCAATGTTTTACAATAAGTTCATTGCCAAACTATTCTGCAATGAATATTTTACACACTACCATTGCACGACTATTGCAGAAATATTGCAGAGTTCTGCAATAGTCTAATTGCGGCTTAAGTTACGAGTATAGAGTCATAATTGATTATTGTCAATCAACGCGAAACTAATATCTGACGCACGGTCAATTTATTGCTATATTTTTGGTTAGGAAATACAGACAACTTTAAGGGAATTTTAATTTGAAGGGATTTTTTGTGAGCAATTAGGCTTAATTTTGCAATTCGAAATAATTTTTCATTGTCTCTAAAATTCCTTTAGAAAAATTTTTGTATTTCGTGCCAGGATTCGAACTCACACTTATCAGAGACACATATTCAAATCCCGTGTATCTTACACAACTTAGCCACAGCGGCGATGACGAACTATATTTTAATTTTCATGTTCAGACAATTTCTAAATTGAAACTCCATCATTTTTCATATTTACTTAAGTTGAATCTTTCATCTATGATTACATATTGGAAATTGCATTTCCTTGGTCATGTTCAAATCCCGTGTTTAAATCCCCAACCAAAGAAATGCATTTTCCAATATGTAATCATATATGAAAGATTCAACTAAAGTAAATTTGAAAAAGGATGAAGTTTCAATTTAGAAATTATCTGAACACGAAAATTAAAATATGGTTCGTTGTGTAGAAGTTATGTAAGACACACGGGTTTTGAACATGTGTCTCTGATGAGTGTGAGTTCGAATCCTGGCACGAAACATAAAAAATTTTTCTAAAGGAATTTTAGGGAAAATGCAAAATTATTTCGAATTGCAAAATTCAAGTGACTTCCAATATGTACTTAATTGCTCACAAAAAACCCCTCCAATTCAAAATTATGTTAAACAAACAATGTTTAACTATAAAACGGAGCCAAAGGCGGTTTTTGTAAATTTAACATCGACTAATGTTGCATTGAGCGGCTTCAACAGAAAAGCTTGCAAAAAAAAACAACCGGCACTATTTTTTTAAACAACCGGCACTCTCACGGTAGCATTTGTGGAGCTAGATCAAAAACCTTTTTTTAAATATCTGTTTTATGAATATCTTAGACAAGTTTGTAAATCAGCAAAATCCGACAAATGGTTAAGAAACTAGAGGCTTTATACTAGAAAAAAAGTTGTTTTTTTAAATCCGTTATAACGCCCGTTCGAATACTAATATTTTTAAAACCTTCATAAATTAAGAATCTTTATAATCTTTTTTTTATATTTCTTCTAAAAAAAGTCCTCTACAATTAGAGGTTCCTGAGTGAGCATCTCCAACAAAACAGTTTGTAAAACGGTAAACTCTCGCGGTCGCATTTGGAAGGCCAGATCAAAAAAATGTTTCTAAAAATATGTGTTTTATTAATATCTTGGACAACTTCGTAAATCAGAAAAATCCGACTCATGGTTAAGAAACTAGAGGCTTTCTACTAGAAAAAAAGTTGTTTTTTAAATCCATTATAACGGCCGTTTGGATACTAATATTTTTAAAAACTTCATAAATTTAGAATCTGTGGAAACATTTTAATCCGTTTCTCATAAATATAAACCTCTGCAGTTAAAGGTTTGTGACTTGTCGGCTTCAACAAAAAAGTTTGCAACAATCCCCAGCAACAACAATTTGTAAAAACCTTAAAACAATCAATGAAAAAAAAAATAAAAAGATTTTAATAGAAGAAATTAATTTTTAAATAAACTATTATGATATTTCGCAGTAATTGCACGACGTATGATATAGAGTAAGTTTGCCGTGTGTTTTTCATATAGTGTCATACATTGTCACAAATATGTTCTGTGGTAGATTTGATATTTGTTTGTAGTAAAATTGCATAGACGTAGTTTTGCTTATATAGTTCTGTGCGAATTGACGAAATAATGACAGATTACAACTATTAATTGTCAAAATTTTGTCTTTTGGAATTTATATTCACCATAACGAAAAGTAACAATTTGGTATAGCTTTTAACATCATCAAATTGTGACAGTAGGCAGAACAAATTATTTCAGAAGGAACAATAACATATTACAGAAGTTTTTTTAAGTGCCAAAGTAATATTTAGATTAATATATATTATATATTATATATATTTATTAACAGCAAACATACAAATTAAAAAGTTTTTCACCTGATGTCAAAATTTTGTTTTTACAAATTTCGCCTTCACCAAAAACTTTGTTCTGCAAATATTTGTGAATTCGCACAAAGCCTATGAAGCTAATTTTCTTTTTAAAATTTGTTCAATATCTTTTTGTAATTGAGCAATTTCAGACGAGTTCAGCAAATTTTTGGGAAATTTTGACTTGACCCCTTTTAATTTTGATTATTTTTTGTTTATAGATAGTCTTTCATAAATAAAAAATACAAGTTCTCTTAGAATTTTTTTTTCGACCAGGGGTCTGCACCGGGAGCCCCTCAATTTTTTGTTATTTTGTGATGTGGGTGCATTTTGACGAACGATTGTAGAAAAACTACTTAATCAATTTTCATAAATGATATGTCGTTGAATAGGTATTAGTTTAGTTAGTTAGGTAAAGTTTTTAAAAATGTACACTGTTAATTTTTTGAAATAATTTTTAAAAGTGTAACATAAGAAAAAATGGTGTAACAAAAGAAAAGATGGCGCTTCACCTTTGTTTTTTTAAACTAAATTGAAGCTTATTTTATATCTAACTACTTGTAAAAGTTTAGGACATGCGTTATTTTTTGTTTTAAATATAAAATTCGTTGTGCATATGACTGTCGGGAATCACTTTTTTTTATTCTGAAGGAAAATTATAAAAATGGCGTTATAAGCTACGAGCTTTTTTTTATGTTAAATATCAAATATTTTATTATTAAATGAACTTTTTAAAATATTATAAAAATTATATATGTACAGTAAAGAAAATATGAGCAATTTCAGTCAAGTTCAGTAAAATTTTGCGACATTTTGACTCGAACCTTTTTAATTTGGTTTATTTTTTGTTTATAGATAGCCTTTGATAAATGAAAAATGCGACTTCTGGTAGAATTTTTTTTCAACCAGGGGCTTTCACTGAGTGCCCTTGAATTTTTGTAAGTTTATCATGTAGAGTTCATTTTGACGAACGACTGTAGAAAAACTGCTTAATTGATTTTCATAAATGATATGTCGTTGAATAGGTGTTAAAATTTTTTGAAATTGTACATTGTTAGTTTTTACTTCAACAACTGGAAGAAAGATTACTAAATGATTTTGATGTTAAAGGAATCCGTCAATTCAAATATCAACAATGGATTACCACTGATCGATGCAATTTGGATACTTTAATAGAAACTGCAGAAGAATTTATGAAAAAATTTGTTTACCGTTTACAAATTTTGATACCACACAACTTTATAGCAAAACAGCAATCTACATTTATTGAAGAAAGAAAAAAAAATTAACCCGGAGAGTACTTCGTTCAAGGTGATTTTTCTGAAAACTATGCCTTCATAATTCAGGATTCGGCTCAAGGCTATCATTATAATAATGCATAAGCTACTATTCATCCATTCGTTGTTTATTTTAAAAGTGACCCAAGTGAATATATACAGCACCGAAGTTTTATACTCATTTTGGATATAAACTATCACAACAGTACTACAGTCTATCTTTTCATTACAAAACTTATTGATTTCATCAGAACGCATATAAGTTCTAATATTAGGAAAATAATTTCATTCTTTCGTACCATTTAATACTAAGAATATAATTGCAAAAATGTTTTTCAACTCAGAAGAAACTTTTAAATGTAAAATAAGTAGATAATTTTTAATAACTATATTTATTTTCTTTAACCTACATATATAATTTGTATGATATTTTAAAAAGTTTATTCAATAATAAAATATTTGTAATTTAATGTTAAAATACAATCTTTTACTTTATGATTCCATAATAACATAATACGAACATGATACTTCTCCAGTCAAAAGTTCCTAAATATATTTAGTTATTTATACGGCTTGTTTGTTTGCAGTCGAGACTGTTAAATTATTTTTTATAAGAGTGACAAGTGATTACTAAAAGTGGTATATAAACATTTCATTTTTTTATGCCATCTAATACAAAGAAAATAATTGCAGAAGTGTTTTCCTATTCAAAAGAAACTTCTGTTTGTAAAATAAGTAAATCATTTTTAACAATTGTATTTATTTTATTTGTTGTACTACATATATAATTTTTATAAAATTTTAAAAAGTTCATTTAATAATAAAATATTAGATATTTAACATAAAAAAAAATCTCTTAGTTTATAACGTCATTTTTATAATTTTCCTACAGAACAAAAAAAACTGATTCCCGACAGTCATATACACAACGAATTTTATCTTTAAAACAAAAAATAGCGCATGTCCTAAACTTTCACAAGTAGTTAGATATAAAATAAGCTTCAATTTAGCTTTAAAAAAAAGGGTGTAGCGCCATCTTTTCTTATGTTACATTGTTTTTTTCTTATGTTACACCGTTAAAAATTATTTCAAAAAATTAACAGTGTATATTTTTAAAAACTTTGTTCTAATACCTATTCAACGACATATCATTTATGAAAATCGATTGAGTAGTTTTTCTACAATCGCTCGTCAAATTCCACCCACATCATAAAATACCAAAAAATTGAGGGGCATCCTGTGAAGACCCCTGGTCGAAAAAAAAAATTCTAAGAGAACTTGTAATTTTTATTTATGAAAGACTATCTATAAACAAAAAATAATCAAAATTAAAAGGGGTCAAGTCAAAACGTTGTTGAATCTTCGTGAAATTGCTCAATTACTTTGTTTTATTTAAACTAATCTGATACATCAGATTCTACTTGTACACAAAACTGTCTGATCTCGAAATCTACCTACCTATCTACCTTCTAGTGGACATCCTGCCGCTCGGACTTTTTGATATTACAATGTGTTTTAATAAGCTAACATGTAAAATTAACATTTACTAAAAGTTAGTTCAAACCGAGAATTATTAATTTTTACAGTGGGTTTTGGCAATTATAACAATGTTTACAACATTGCACCAACATTGTTCTAATTTGATTTGATAATAGGTTTCAGAAATGTATTGCTAAAAAGTATTGGACAAATGGAAAATCAACAATTTGAGATGTAAAGTTATAAGGTAAAAATATGAAGGGGATGAAATCTCACAGCTCTGAAATATCAAGACTTCGGTCTGGGTTAAGGATTTTGATATAGTTTTAGACAAATAAAACTTTTATGAGGACATGGTTTTTAGTTCTGGGCAGCGATGTATATCAAACATAAAACTCTTTGTTAAAGTTCAAGTATTTTTTTATCTCTGCTTAGAAATTTATTACAAAACAAACACGAAATATTAATACGATGCCTGAAAATTATAACAGATCATAAATTAATATAACTTAGTGAAAAGATGATACACCTAGCAAACTACTCAAAAACCTACTCAAACTATTCAAAAACTTACGCAAACTACTCAAACTACTCAGAAACATTTAGTGTTTCAAAAAAATATTACAAAATCGAAAATTCATATTTCTTTCAAAATTCCAAAAATATTGTAAAAATTATAATAAAATTATTACAAAATCTAAGATTGAAACTTTTTTCAAAATTCTAAAAATATTGCATAAATTATAACAAAATCAAAAATTGAAACTTTATCCAATATTCTTAAAATATTGCAAAAATTATAACAAAATCAAAATGACAATTTTTATTGAAAATTCCAAAAATTATACCAAAATCAAAAATTTAAATTTTTTCAAAATTTTAAAAATATTGCAAAAATTCATAATTCAAAAATTCAAATTTTTTTCAAAATATTTAAAATATTCCAAAAATTAAAACAAAATCAATAGTACAAACTTTTTCAAAATTCCAAAAATTATAACAAAATCAAACATTTAAAATTTTTCAAAATTCTAAAAATATTCCGAAAATTCTTACATCAAAAAATGAAAGAAAAATACAAACATTTTTAAAATTCCAAAAATATTTCAAAAATTATTACCAAATCAAATATACAAATTTTTTTCATAACTCAAAAAATATTACAAAATCATAAAAGGAAACTTTTTCCAAATCAAAAAGTCAAAATTTAAAAAAAATTTTCCCAAAAATTCTAAAAATATCACAAAAATTATAACAAAATCAAAAATACAAATTTTCTTCAGAATTCCAACAATATTCCAAAAATTATAATAAAAACAAAAATTTAAACATTTTCTAAATTCTAATAATATCCCGAAAATTCAAACTATCCAAAATTCTAAAATTATTGCAAAAATTATAACAATATCAAAAATTGAAACTTTTTTCAAAATTCCAAAAATTATAATAAAATCAAAAATTTAAAATTTTTCAAAATTCTAAATATATATCAAAAAATCTTACAAAATCAAAAATTCAACCTTTTTTTAAAATTAAAAAATATATATAAAATTCACAAATTCAAAAAAAAAATTAATTTTTTTCAAAATTCTAAAAATATTGCAAAAATTATAACAAAATCAATAATACAAACTTTTTTCAAAATTCAAAAAATATATTTTAAAAATTATAATAAAATCAAAATTTCCATGTCCAATTTCATGTTCTCATTCCATATCATACAAATATGTTGTCAAGCGTATTCCCAAAAATTGGGTAAAAAAATGAATGAAAATTATTCTTTTGACACACTTGACAACATTTTTTTCACAAACCTACCGTGCAATAATCTAGTTTTTGGTCTCACATACCAATCCCGACCATCTAGATTTCTAAAAATTCAATGTTTCTACTCGTAATCACTTAAAATGAACGTTTTTTAAGCAAAAAATATGCAAATTTCCTTGTTTTGACACACTTGACGATTTTTTCGACACACTTCTGGTACAGTTATCGAACACAACCTCCTTTCGGACCTGTCCTTTGAGTATACCTATTTTAGAAACAAAAATTTTTGAAAACCCTCCAGCGGTTTTCTAGATTTCGTAGACAATGACGGACGGCCGGCCGGCAAACAGGCATACATTTTTTTTGCTTGTTTAGAATCAGTAGGTCCTAAAACGTCGAGAAATGCCAAAAAAGTGGGGGTAAGAGTTTCACTTTTGGTTCGGAATGTAATACTTAGGTCTTTCAGATAGAGTAAAAAAAAGTCATAATTCAAATGTATTTCCATACCGGAGAAAAACTTTATTTTCATATATTTACAATATTTTTTTCACAACTTTTCAATTAATTTAGTAGTTTAATTAATAATACCATAACCATAACACATTCTATGCGTTACCATTATTTTCTACGAATTTCATAACAACATATACATCCATACAAAACTGCTTAACACAATCAATCAAATTAAGAACGATAAACTTTTTTGGAGCTTTTTCTCCTTAATTTACCATTTTTATTATTCATTAAATTATTATTATTTTTTCACAACTTTTATTTTTATCCTTTACCCTCCAAAAATCTAGAAATTTAATTTTTATGTTTTATTAATACGGCATTGAAAACGACTTTTCAGAAAAAGGATCAACATTAAATATTTAAGCTTTGTCTTAATAAAAGTAAAAAAACTTAAAAATCGAAAAAATTAAATTTGATATATGCAAAGAAAATTTTTGTTAAATTGAATTGATTGTTCTAGCTACACTTTTTTGTTCTATATTGTGAAGATTGTTTTGTGTAAAATGGTTGATTGGATTTTTTTACACAAAAGGTAGATTATTTCATTTTATTATGTTGATATTGATTGCTCGTTCTGAAATGAAAGCTCTGAGATTTTAAACGATCCAAATTTAAATTATCGGTTACAGTGCGGTAAAAATATTAAACATTTTAATAAAAACATCAATTCACATTAAAGACAGACTATACGATTTAGTAGTGAAAGAAAATTTAATTCATTGCTTGAACGGCACAGTCTAACTGTTTACAGTTTACAAATCAAAACGTAAAATATTATCTAACCATAACCACTTTACAAACTTTCATCTCTATCAAATTTGAGAGATTTCACTTCTATATCCCTTTTTATTTAGGATTGCATTTCGTTTTAAATTATTCTGCTTACACCCGTAGTCATATTAGTTCTGCCCGACTCATTTGACAAGAACATAAAATTCTTCTGGGCTTAGGTTCAAACCCCTGCATAATTTCCATTCTTTATTTTCGCAATCTACAAACCTTCTCCTTTTGTCCTGCCCTGTTGTCATGTTATCTACCATGCTGTACTGTATATCAGGCTAATCCATTTTAAAATACTAAAAAACGTTTGTTTTCAACAATTTTTCAACCTATTTCGACCATTATAATGGAAAACGAATAACAAACAATTATGATATCTTGAGTAATTTTAATTTGTGAATTTTTGATTAAACTTGAAATAGCTTAGAATTGACGTATGAATAAAGAAAAAATTTCTTTAAAGAAAAAGGGGTGCTTGACGGCTTCTTAGCGCTTAAAAGAATGTGTGCTCTAACCTATAATTTAAACATCGACATATTTTTATATCTAGGTAAGGAATTCTAGGCTATTGGAATTCTGTTAGGAAAAATGATATTAAGAAGGTAACTCTCAAGATATTCATGCCCTCATAATAATTTAATTAAGAAATTAATCGTATAACGTAAACCAAATAACTGTCTGATACATGTTCCTCGCTGTGAAAATCTTTCACCACATTACATACAGTTCAACCCAATGAGATGAAACATGAACTGTTTTTTTAAAGGTAAAGAAATATCAAAAGGAGAAACTTCTAACTTTATATACCCTTCAGTTAGGTTTATATTCGAATATTTATAGAAATGACCTTTTTTGTAAATTAAGCAAATATAATTTTTTTAAATGTTTCTTTTTTGTCTTTAATTCATTTATTTATTCTGAAATAATTAATCTTTTCCGTTCCAGTTTATTTAGGTTAAGTAATAATATGGGTTCTATTTATCAAATAGAAAATTGAATTTCATTTTAGGTTTTCTTTTCGAAATTCACCCCTATAATACGCATTTAAAATTTCTACCCAAAACTTACTACTTATAGTTTACAAGTCATCAATTTGAAGATGTGTAACATATAAAGGATGATGAAAGAATTGATGATTAAATTTTGAGTGGTGACTGGTGGTGACCATAACGATTATAACGTTTTTTTTGTTTATTTTTTATTTATTATAAGTACTTGTATTTGAAGATGAAAACTTATAAAATTAACAGGTCGTTCAATAAGTCCGTAGGATAAGTAAGAAAAAAACAACATTTTGACAAAACTCGATTTTTTTATTCAACATAGTTGCCTTCGAGGGCGATACAACGAGTATAGCGATTTTCCAACTTTTCTATACCACTTTTATAGTACGATTTCTCTTTCTCGTCAAAATAGGCCTCAGTTTCAGCGATTACTTCATCATTGGACTTAAATTTCTTTCCAGCAAGCATTCTCTTGAGATCTGAAAACAGGAAAAAGTCGCTGGGGGCTAAATCTGGAGAATATAGTGGGTGGGTAAGCAATTCAAAGCCCAATTCATTCAATTTTGCCATCGTTTTCATCGATCTGTGACACGGTGCATTATCTTGGTGAAACAACACTTTTTTCTTTTGCAAATGTGGCCGTTTCTTTGCGATTTCAGCCTTCAATCGATCCAAAAGTTCACAGTAATACTCGCTGTTGATGGTGGTTCCTTTTTGGAGATAGTCGATGAATATTATTCCGTTCGTATCCCAAAATACAGACGCCATCACCTTACCGGCCGACTGTTGCGTCTTTGCTCGCTTTGGATTCGGTTCGTCGAGTGCTGTCCACTCAGCTGACTGTCTTTTGGATTCTGGTGTGTAATTGTGAAGCCATGTCTCATCCATTGTCACATATCTACGATAGAATTCCCTTTTATTGCGGTTTAACAGTGCCAAAGACTCCTCCGAAGCATCGATTCGTTGTTGTTTTTGGTCGACTGTGAGCTCACGCGGCACCCAATTTGCACAGAGCTTTCGCATACCCAAATGTTCATGTAAAATGGTAAAAACACTACCATCTGCTACGTATATGTAATATTGTGTTTCAGAACAATAAATAAACATTAAGAAGGAAAACGTTTTTGTTGGATAAATTTAAAAAAAGCTCAGTAGATTAATTCTATTTTATACAACACGGTCAATTAGACTGAATATCAACCAGATTCGTGAGAAAATTTTCAAAGATCTTACTCCCACTTTTAGGTAGATTTCATATAAAAATCTACCTTTTGCAATGTGCCTCATCTCAGAATTTCGGATAAATTTTGGTGCCAAACGACCATTAGATGAAAAACGTGTTCTAGACAGAGTTGTGAAAACTTGACCATTTTTAAATTTTCCTGAAACTTGGCATATAAGTAGTATGGACAAAATAAAAAATACAACTTATTTCAAAAATTTTAAAGTGCATAGTGGGGGGGGGGGGGGGGCACCCCAACATGCGTGAAAAATGAAAACTCTGCCAATCCGATGTAACTTTGAAATTAAATTGCTCAAGAACGGCTGTACCGATTTCATCAAACTTTTTTTGTTTGATAGATGATTAGTTAGCCCTTTGAAAAAAAATTAATCTATTGTTTTTATAATTAATTTTTAAATAAAAATATTAAAAAAACTTTTCTAAAGATGGCGCTAGGGTCGAAGATCAATTGGAATTAAATTAATTTCTTTTCTGAAAATAGTTCTATCCTTACTCTAAAATATATCAAATTAACTCAGGGGCGTTAATTTTGTTCTTGATATATTTAATTTTAAAGATTTTTAGTACGACTGAAATTCGAATTTTTCTTCATTTTTTCAAACAACTTCCATTAACAAAAAATTTTAAAATCAATTAAATTTTAACTTTTGTTTTTTAAATATAGCTCTAACCTTACTTTAAAATATATCAAATTTACAAAGAGGTGTTAATTCGCGTTCTTGAGATATTTAATTTTAAAGATTTTTAGTCCGTCTAAAATTGTATTTGTTCATTATTTTTTCGAACAATTTATATCATCAAAAAATTTTAACCACTGAAGTTCGAGAAAATAATGAACAATTAGAATTAACGCCTCTGAGTTAATTTGATATATTTTAGAGTAAGGATAGAACTATTTTCAGAAAAAAATTAATTTAATTCCAATTGATCTTCGACCCTAGCGCCATCTTTAAAAAAGTTTTTTTAATATTTTTTTTTTTAAATTAATCATAAAAACAATAAATTAATTTTTTTCAAACGACTAATTAATCATCTATCAAACAAAAAAAGTTTGATGAAATCGGTATAGCCGTTCTTGAGCAATTTAATTTCAAAGTTACATCGGATTGGCAGAATTTTCATTTTTCATGCATGTTGGGGTGCCCCCTGTGCTCAAACTATGCACTTTAAAAAAATTTTAAAATAAGTTGTATTTTTTATTTTGTTCATACTACTTACATGTCATGTTTCAGGAAAATCAAAAATGGTCAAGTTCAAATTTCGACTTTTTCACCTGCGTAGATCAGGTTTTTCATATATAGATGAATGCGGATACGGATATGCGGATACGGAAAAAAAAATTTAAATATATATAAATAAACGATATGAGATATAACGAAAACCAATGGCACTCTCACGGTCGCATTTGTTGACGTAGATCAAAAAAATATTTCTGTACATGTGTGTTCTATTAATATCTTGGGCAGGTTCGTGAAACAGCAAAATCCGACAAGCGGTTAAGAAACAAGATGCTTTTTTCTAAACAAATTGATTTATAAAAACCGTTATAACGGCCGTTTGGATACTAATATTTTTAAAAAAATAACAAATTTAGAATCTTTGGAATCTTTTTTATCAATTTATTCTAAAAATAGACCTATGTAGTAAGAGGTTCCTGAGTGAGCGGCTCCAATTTTTTTTAAACAACTGGCACTCTCACGGTCGCATTTCCAGAGCCAGATCAAAAAACCTTTTTTAAAAATGTTTGTTTTATTAATATCTTGAACAAGTTTGTAAATCAACCAAAGCCGACACATGGTTAAGAAAGTAGAGGCTTTATACTAAAAAAAAGTCTGTTTTTTAGATCCGTTTTAACGGCCTTTTGGATATTAATATTTTTAAAAACTTCATAAATTTAGAATCTGTGGAAACATTTTAATCCGTTTCTTATAAATATAAACCTCTGCAGGAAGCAGTTAGAGGTTTTTGACTTGTCGGCTTCAACAAAAAAGTTTGCAACAATCCCCAATAACAACAATTTGCAAAAACCTTATAACAGTCAATGAAAAAAAAATAAAAAGATTTGAATAGAAGAAATTATTTTTTTTTCTTAGATATAAACTATTTTGATATTTTGCAGTAACTGCACGACATATCATATAGAGTATTGCTTTTTTTTTCATATAGTGTCATAAATTGTCACACACGTATTCTGTGGTAGATTTGATATTTGTTTGTTGCAAAATTGGATAGATGTAGTTTTGCTTATATGTAGCTAATTTTCTTTTTAAAATTTGTTCGATATCTGTTTGTAATTAGTTTGTTTTGTTTAAACTAATCTGATACATCAGATTCTACTTCTACACAAAACTGTCTGATCTCGAAATCTACCAATTTCTAGCGGACATCCTGCCGCTCGGACTCTTTTTTGTATTTATCGACGTTTTACGAGTTTTTATCTAAGCAAAAAAATCTATGTCTCTCTATGTTCGATAGACGATTATACGAAAACTATAAGGCTGATTTCAAAAAGGTAATAGCCAATCGCCTATCGGATTGATCACTGAATTGTAAGTGTATTAAAAAAGTTCATTTTCATACATTTTATTACAAAACTTTTGTTGAACAAAATATCATAAAAATTATGTTATTCATATGTTATTTTTCAGTCAGAAGTAAAACAGGAGAAGAAAATTTCTTGATTGATCCTGGAACGTACTTGTGGTGCAACTCTAACCTAACGATTGTTTGAATTCTACTTGACATTTTTGCTTATTCCTTCAAAACAAAACTTCTTGGGTAGAAATTCAAAGCAAAAAACAGCTAATTTGCTCAAACTCCTGAGAGGTAATGTTGTGTCGAGTCTGACTTGTTCTTGAAACGTATTCCAAACATTTTGAATTCTACCGTAATTTAAATTCGTTCAGTTTCTAAATCTAATACTGATAGAATAATTTAAAAAATTCGACTCTTGCATGCATAGTTCATCAAAGGAACTGTTTCCTCAAAGGAGGGTCAAAGACACTTTTACTATACCAATTGATGCAGTCGCCACAGTTTTAGCTTTAATGGATGAATCGGATGATATAGTCATACTTGGTGATTTTAATTTACCACTTATTGAATGGTTTTGGGTTGATGAGGAGGAATTTTCTTCAACGTCAACAAATGAGCTGTCTAATGAATTTCTAGATAATCTTACTAGTTTTGGACTTAAACAGCATAATCGCATCTTCAACAATCAAAGTAGAATGTTGGATCTCATTTTTTCTACATGTGAACAGCTTGCAGTCTCTGTATGTGAGGATTTAGCGGGCTGCTCTAGTATTTATCATAAACCATTACAAATTGAATTAAATTTTATTGACTGTGTTGATAATAGTGATAAATCATTTTCGTATTTTGATTTTTCTAAGGGTGATTATAGTTCTTTTAATTTGTTCTTAAGTTCCGTTGATTGGTTTTCTTTATTTAACGGTCTTAATGTAAATAATTGTGTGCGTAAATTTGATGAAATTTTAAAAAGCGGGATAAATAAATTTGTTCCTGTTTTTCATAGTATTGAGTCATATCGTGAACCATGGTTTAATAAAAAGCTAATTAATTTAAGAAATCGCCGTGATAAAGCTCAAAAATTTTACAAAAACAACCAAACCACTTCTGCTTACTATACTTTTTGCGTTCGTCGTAATGAATTTAAAATTTTGAATAATTTCTTGTATAGATCATATTTGTTGCAGATAGAATCAGAAATTTCTATCAATCCTAAGAAATTTTGGTCGTTTATCGACTCAAAGCGAAAAACTAATGGCTATCCTAAGACCATGAACTTAAATGATGTGTATGCTTCGAACCCTGAAGATATCTGTAATTTATTTGCGTCATATTTTAAAACAGTATATTGCTCTGAAGATGGCGAATCAAACTCTCCATTAACTTGCTCCTTATCTAGTAGTCCTTATAACCAGTTGAAATTTTCCATGGAAGAAATCATTGCGGGATTGAATGAACTTGACATCTCTAAAGGTGCCGGGCCAGATGGCTTGCCTCCCATCTTATTCAACAGATGTGCATGTACAGTGGCTGCTCCACTAACGTTGATTTTTAACATGAGTTTATCCTCCGGTATATTTCCAGAAATTTGGAAGTTATCTTTCATAAGACCAATTTTCAAATCTGGTAAGCGTGATGATATTAGTAAATATAGGGGAATCGCTTTAATTTCAGTGTTACCAAAGTTTTTTGAAAAACTAGTTAAAAATTTTTTGGAATTTCATATTAGAAAGTTTATTGCTCCAGAACAACATGGTTTTTTATCTGGACGTTCAACTACAACCAATTTAATGTTATTCTCGCGCTATATCTCGGATGCACTGCAAAATTATGAGCAAGTTGATGTAATATACACTGATTTTAGCAGTGCGTTTGATAAGGTTAAACACCCTAAATTATTACTTAAGCTTGACAAACTTGATTGTGAAATGATTCCTATTAAATGGATTTCATCATATCTATCACAGCGTACGCAGTATGTTAAAATTGGTAATCATTGTTCTACGTCTTTTAAAGTAACTTCTGGTGTGCCGCAAGGTAGTCATCTTGGACCTTTGCTTTTCATTCTATTTATTAATGATGTTTGTAACTGTTTTAAATTTCTTAAATTCCTATTATATGCAGATGATATGAAGGCCTATATTACTATAAAATCAATCACTGATACAATTAATTTCCAAAGTGATTTGAATAGATTACATATTTGGACTGTAGAAAATGAGCTATTTTTGAATATTTCTAAATGTAAAATTATGTCAATTTTTAAAAACAAATCGCCTATCTTAGCTACTTATTATTTTTGCAATAATAGCTTAGAAAGAGTTTATAAGTTCAAGGATTTAGGCATTATTTTCACAGCTTCATACTCATTTAATGATCATTTTGACTACATGATTGGTCGAGCTAATTCAATGCTAGGGTTCATCAAACGTAATACCAAATATTTCTGTGATCCATTAACGCTGAAAACGCTTTATTGTGCATATGTCAGATCAATTTTGGAATATGGTTCTGTTATTTGGAATCCACTGTACGTTACCCATTCGTCACGGATTGAAAGCGTGCAGAAAAGGTTTCTTATCTTTGCTCTTAATAGATTGCCTTCAAATAACACTTGTCAGTTTTCTTTAGAACCTTATGAAAGTCGATTAGAGCTGTTAACTTTGAAAACGCTGTATAAGAGAAGAGAGGTTGCTTGTGCGGTTTTTGCAAGAGATATTTTGTGTTGTCGCGTAGATTGCTCAAATTTATTAAATTATTTTGATATATATGTTCAATCTCGGCAGCTTCGCCAACGTGATGTATTTTTTGCGATTAATTTTTGTAGTACTAATTATAGCTCTAATGAATCAGTAAACAATTGTATGAGAATTTTTAATAAATTCTTTGAATGCTTTGATTTCATGAAATCGAGAAATGTTTTTAAAAGATCTGTAAGTAACCTTTAGGCATTTTGACTTAAGTACCTTTATTAATTTAATTTTGTTGTAAATTTGATTGTAATTTTTGTAACTGTTGTGTTTTATTCTCGTTAATGTATTAGCCAAATTATTATATATATGGATGGTTGTAATAAATAAATAAATAAATAAAATAAATAATAACAGATGTAGCTTGTGGTCAACAGGTTCCTAGCACATACTTTTATTTGATTTTCTTTACTTAGTCAATTGGTGTATTTTAAATTTTTATCCAATTTTAGTAATTCATATTTCTATAAAAAATAATAAAAGATATGTAATAATTGCCCTAAGGAAATTATCAATACCACTTGCTTGAGGGATTTTCCAAAAAATTATCGAAAAATATTATCGAAAATTGAAAATAAACAAATATGTAAATAAACAAATATGCTAAAAATGGCAGATGGAATCGTCACTATGAAAATTATTTTGCAGTAAACAAAATTGGGTTAATCAAGAAATATTATTTTAAGACTTTTATTAATTTATAATTCTATTAATTCATGTTTCTGTAAAAGAAATAAAATATTCGTGATAGTATTCCGTGATATAGGTAAATTATTTAATAGTCTCAATATTATTAGACTAATTAAAATGTGATTGGTCAAACATGTCATTACATTTTAGAGAATTTCATTTATTTTTAGTGATAATGTGTAGTAACATTGTATCTGGAGAAATGTTGATGATCGTCATCTATATTTGAGATCAGGACCTTGATGTTGTGTTATCACTCATCAACCAGAGTTAGAAGATGAAGGTTGTTTAAATATTAAAAAAAATAATAACGAAAAAGAAATGTATTTTTGCATGCATGTCTTGTCTTTATAAAGACCGAGTAGAAATAAAATAAAATCAAATATACTGTGAGTGTGTTAGTGTTAATGTTAGTGAAGTGAATGGAAGATAAGAGACCTACAGTTATATCGGTGAGATTGTTCTTTATTAAACAGTTATTTAATATTTTATGTTTACTGTTACCAAGAGGTAGGCAGGTAAAATTTATTGCTTTTGAAGTTATAAATTTATTATTTTAAAGACTTAAATTTGTAATACATAGTATTGCCTGGTAACAAGAAATATAAAGTTTCTTTTTAATTATTAGTAGGAATTACTTCTTTTTGTCTTACCTGAATTAACTCTTTTTTATTACACACTTTTTACACACTTTTATTTAACTTGACTCTTGAGAGCTTTGATGGGTGGAATTTTGTGATTCATTTTTCAGTAACTTCAAATTATGTGATTGATCCCAAATTGAAAAGACAAGTTTGTTGAAGCAGTCAGTACGTATTTCTAAAACTTATAAAGCAAAAAACTTTATAAATCTGAAGAAAAAAAATTCAAATTTTTCTTCATTCTGAAAGACCTTAAAGAATTGCACTGAAATCCTCATCCTCTGGTTGACTCATTTTGAGCGAAGGAATTTTGGTAATACTGTGTATATCATTATAATCATAGACATCATACATGTTTGTGTCATTTTATATGGATAAAAGGCCTTACATTATAAATAATGAACACAAAAAAAAATAAAAGTATGACATTTCGTTCTAATTTCAAAGCTTACAGACCTTTTTTCTTAAAGTTCAAATCGTTATTTTAGTGTATTTGACAGATTACATACAGCAATGATAATTAAAAATCAGTTATTATGTATGAAAATATGAAAATCCATAAGATCTGAATGACCCATTTACCGCGCTGAAACTTTGCTCATACTGAGTATCTCATTATAATAGAGGACATATTACACATTTTTGTCATTTTTATATGAAAAAATGGCATTATATTGTAAATAATGAGTGATTTGTATTTCGGAAATTTTTAATAATTGTTATTTCTTCTAAATCCAGATTGTTTTGTGTTCTCGTTAAGTTTTTTTTACTATAGTTGCATAATTATTATTTTTTCAATACATTTTAATACATAATTAATGATTTCTAATTATCATTGCTGTATGTAATCTGTCAATTACATACAGTAATATAACGATTCGAATTTTAAGGAAAAAGCTCTATAATTCAGACCTTTTCTTCAAATGCATTTTCATCAAATGCATGAGGGGAAAATTCATCGGGAAATACAGAGGAGGGCATTGAGTTCCACAATTTGGTCACTCTATTAAAATAGTCGTTTTGAAAGGACACAGTTCTACAACGAGGTATTTGTACAACAAATGAATGGGATAACTTGGCAGCTCTTGTTTGTCGATTATACTGCGCACACGATGGAAGGATATTTTGAATTTCCTTAGAGGAGAATTTGCTAAAGTTATATTTATAGTAGATTGACAATTCAGCTACATTTCTTCTGTGCTGGAGTGAATCTTGCTGGGTCGTTAGTTTGGTATTACGAATCAACCGTATTGCTTTTCTCTGTACAGAGTCTAGACATTTTATTGTTGACTGACAAGCACCTCTCCAAAAATGGCAGCAGCATTCCATACATGGACGAATAAAGGACTTGAAGATTAGCAAAATTTGATCGGGATTGGAATACTTTTTACACCGACTCAAGAATCCTAATTTTTACATTGCAGATTTAGCGAGGTTGGACACATGTTTATTCCATTTAAGGTTATTTTGAATATCCACTCCAAGAAGTCACCATCATTTAAAACAATTAGTGTAGTTATCCCTATATCCTCATTCCTTCCATTTTCCTCATCTCCTTCCTTTATAGTTGACATGGTATCTTTCATATTTAGTGTGCTAAACATGTCTAACTAATTACTAAAAAAAAAAAATAAGTGTGTCAAAAAATAATCGTCAAGTGTGTCAAAAGAATGATTTATATACATTTTGTTACCCAATTTTTTGACAAACTGATAACTAATAGGAAAAACTGGAAAATGTTAGCTTGTTGCAGACCACATGTCGTTTTTTTCAAAACAAATAAATAACTTTAAAAAAAAGAAGTTATACTAAATTGAGAAGTTTTCTGGAATAATTGAAACAGTTGGGTTGGAAAAATATCAGGTCGGTTCATATTAATGTTGTTTTTCAAAAAAATTGTTATTATCGAAAACACGTATTTAGAGTAACAGGAGAGGTTTTGTAAAAAAAAATCGTGGACTAATAGGACAGTTGGGTAGGAAAATATCGAGGCGCTTATTAAATTTTGTTATTTCTTAGAAGTTATAATTATTTAAAAGAAGCATTTAGACTTAATGGAGAGGTTTTCTAAAAAGTTTTCTGAAGTAATAGAAACTGTTGGGTTGGAAAATATCAGGTCGTTTTAATTATATGTCGTGTTTTCACAAAAGTTATAATTATTGAAAATAAGCATTTAGAGCAAATGAAGAGATTTTCTAAGATGGGTTTTGGACAAATAGGAATAGTTGGGTTGGAAAAAATCAGGTAATATCATATGAAATGTGTTTTTTGCAAAAGTTGTAATTATCAAAAAAAAACATTTACGCTAAAGGAAACGGTTTTCTGGACCAATAGGAGCAGTTGGTTTGGAAAATATCAGCTCATGTCTGTTGTAATTATTGAAAAAAGCATTTACCTAAATGAAAAAGTTTTCTGAGATATTTTCTGTACAAATTGAAACTCTTAGGTATTGGTAGATTTTAGATGTTAATCAGATATTAACTTGAAAAAGGTGCCATATTATGGTCCTCATCATAAGTGAAGATAACTTTCACAAGAATTCTTCCATCGTACTTACCAGTTGTGTTGTTGCCAGTGAAGTGCTCTTTGGACTCTGTCTGTCGCCTTTCTAAGGACAGTGTCGCAGTTGTAAAAGAGCAGGCGGAGAAAATAGCTCTGCACTCAATTTGATCCGGGAACACTTTGTGTCGAATCATGCTAAAATTTTAGGTTCACATACCTAACATTGCGTCAGCGATACAAGTTGTCACTTAAATGCTCATATTTGTTTGCGATAGAATTTCGAAAGAGAAACTGTATCTATACATTCTATATATTTTCCAAAAGTGTTTAAGTAGTTCAGCAGTTGTCTTTATAATTACCAAGGACAAACAGGGTAAATGTTAGGCACAAAAAAATTGTTTTCTATTCAATAACGAAGTAAAGTTCTTGGTATAAGAGAAAGGAAAGTGAACTTACATAAACTACGACAAAGTTGCAACAGCATACTGGTATGGATTGGCATTGATTAAAGTTTAGTATACATGGTCTAAAAATTAACGAACCGTTTAGTTTTTTTCAAAAGGTGTACTAGATATTGGAGTTCACCAACGGTGATGGTACGCAAAGTGACTGGAAAAACTCATCGGATCCTAGATGTCTCAAAATTTAACAAATTCACCAAAAGAGATGTGCATATTTATTTCCGATATGCAATTAGGGCATTCAAATACCGAAAAGGCATTCAAATGCTGGGTCTATCATATACCGAAATACCGTGAAGTTTTACGAAACCGACATCGAACTATTAATAGCGGTATAATTCACTGTAAGTTGTTTATCCAAATAATTATTATTAAATAAATATTTCTTTCTTACGATTTTTTCACACAAAAAGAAACCCTAAATTGATATTATGTGGAAAAACATTTAACACGTTAAATGTTCACTGAATTTATTTTTATTGTAGCTTTCGACAAAATCTAATGACAGGACTTAAAGTTATTGAGCTTTTAAATAAACATTAATTGGGGAAAATCACCCCCATTTTATCCAATTGCACCCAATTAAGCCAACAAACATTTTGAAATCGAGTGATTTTCGGCGGGCAGACAGACATGCATTTGTTTTGTAATAAACGCTGGACCTGCTAGTGAGTCACTAACAGGATGCAAACGGATTACTGCGTGCCTAGCAGAGTTTTTATTCCGACGAGCTTCAGCCATGTGTGTCCGAGAAGAAATGTAACGGAATAAAACAAGCGAAGACAAAAAACAGAGACTCTGACGACCCCAAAGGTAAAAAAACCAAGATCATCACACACACAACAATATAACTACAAGTATTTCATTTACAACATATTAGATAAATGTTTCACTCACCCCATGATTTGTTCCAGATCCAACTCTTCGTGCCTAATAAATTTAATCTAATACATCATCCTATGTAAATAAATGGTTGACTAAGCAATGTTCTAATAAACGACCATCGATGTTGACCCATAAATTGTTATAACAAATTGTTAATAATGTTGACCAATAAGTTTTCCAATAAATTTTTATAACAAATTGTTGACGGTGTTGACCAATAAGTCTTCCAATAACTTGTTATTTTTTTTTTAATAAAAATTTTTGTGTTATAGGAATTATAATATGTATGTGGTACAACAACACATAGATACCTTTTAAGACCTAAGTCCCACAACAACATGTGCTCTGAGATGTTGATAAACGCTTTTTTTAACTTTTGTGGATTGAACGCCCTCGAGACTATTGATTCGGGCAAAGCATTCCAATTGAACGATGTATGGACTAAAGAAACCAAATTGTTGACCACTAAGTTTTCCTGTCGATTGTTATCGCAAATTGTTGACGGTGTTGACCACTATGTTTTGCAATAAATTGTTATAGCAAATTGTTGACGGTGCGTTGATCGATGAGCTTTCCAAGAAATTGATATAGCAAATTGCTGACGGTGTGGACTACAAAGTTTTCCAACAAAGTATTATGACAAACTGTTGACAGTGTTGACCAATGGTCTTCCAAAAAATTGTTATAACCAAGTTGTTGACGGCGTTGGCAATAAAGTATTACAATAATACTAAGTTTACACCAGTATCTAATTTGCTACGTATCAAATTAGATAGCCGTTTTCACCATCATACTTTTTAAATTTGATACGCTGGTGTAAACTCTTCTTATTTAGGTATGACGTTTTAATGTTTAGCGCGTCTTTTATTGTTTGTGTTTGTAATTATTTAAATACAAGTGAAATAAAAATTCATATTGAAAAGAGAATATAAAAAAATATTATATTTAAAAAATTTTTGAATAATTTCAAATTTGGATATTGTATTGTTGTATATAAGTTTTATATATAGGTAGTTTTTCGATTATTATTGTTTGGTAAGATAAAATAAGATAAAAATAAATTAAGTTAATAAGTTTGTAATTGTTAGGATAATGGAGCACAAATCGAGAGACAAGCAATGGCGAGACGATGAGATAAAGGAGATGCTCCAAGTTGCGATTGAAATAAATGTAAGTATATTGAATGTGTTATATAATGTATTTGTTTATAAAAAATAAATCAATAATTTTAGATAAATGATTTATTCGATTCGCACCGGATAACAAATATGGCTATTTTCAAGGAATTATCAAGCCGATTTACAAAAAGAGATCTTCCACAAATAAAATTAAAATACGACGCTTTACGTCGTTCATATTGTTCCCGAAATTCGGCTGCCAGAATAAGCGGGGCTGGAGGGAAACCCAGTAGCATTTATGATGCAGAAATAGATATTCTCTGGGGTAGCCGAAAAAAAATAACCATTCCTGGGGAATATGGCATGGACACATCGCCTTTTATCGATTTATCGCAAGTGGTTGAAACAAGCATGAGGACAACCGATGAAAATTCCGATTGTGATGTTTCAAATGTGATCAGAGGTAAGTTTTTAAAATATACACGTTTGTAGAGTAATAATGTTTTTTTAAAGAAACGACACCTGCAAAAAGAAAATCGAAATTAGACAATAACATGGAGTCCTTTCTTCAAAAGATGAAAGACCACGACAACAAGTTAATGGACAGATTGGCAGAGTTCCAAGAAAAAGCTGAAAAAAGAGCTGATGAAAGGCTGGAAAGGTTCCTTAATGCTGTACCTCAGCTAATGGTGAGTTTATTATTTAACTTATTTTTGATAGTAAATAGATTCCAAATTGGTAAATTTTTAGCTTGAATCTAGGAATTCGGGATCGAATATTGCTCCAAGAGTACAAGAAATAATAATGAATCCACCTACATCATCAACACAACCCAGTACCAGTACATCAACATCAGCTACTCCAGCAAATCTTTATGGATTTCAGACGCTCTATGAAGATTTTATAGAAGAAGAATATGAATCGTAATATAAGATGTTAATTTTTTTTTTAGTTTTTGTATTTGAAATAAATAAATAAATAATAATTTAAAATAAAAAGTTTTATTGTTTTTTAATAAATATAGTTTGTCCATACTTAAAAATCAGGTATAATTTCATATTTAGTAGTACTTCATTTTGTGATAATTTATTGTAAAGAAAACATTGAAAATCTGTAATTATAATAAAATTTATGACTAAATTAGTAAAAAATAAAAATTATAGAATAAAATATATTTATTTACCATATTTATATACCACCATTAAGTAGCGTTATTATTGACGTTCCGCATAATTTAAATCATCAATTTACATTTTTAGAAAATGTGAAAGACCTGACAAAGGCAACTCTTTGGTACCATCCGTCGCTACAACAACATCAATTAAAATGTTTTACTGTTTTTTTAATAAATATAGTTCATGTACATACTTCTATTAAATAAGATTTCAGCTAAAACATCATAATTATAGTAAATAAATAATTTCATTATTTCTTCATTTTGTGATAATTCGTTTTAAAGAAAATCTGTAATTATATTAAAAATTGTGACCAAATTATTATTTAAATAAAATAAAAATTATAGAATAAAATACATTTACTTTATTTCATTAGTCTTACTAATTGTAAGAAATTGTTTTGAAGATGGATAATTCAAAATGCACTTCAAAACTTCAAATCAATCCTGCCTAGCTCGATCTGATATTATAATTCAATACTTTCCATATATAATCTACAATAAAAAATATAATTAAATCGGTAAATGACAAACTTAAACTAATTTAAATTTACTTTATATTTTAATTATTTTCGATTTGTATCAATTTGCTTTCGAAGAGGTAATTTATTAGTAATTTTACGCAACTCATTC
Organism: Diogma glabrata; assembly: GCA_963693315.1. Taxonomy (NCBI): domain Eukaryota; kingdom Metazoa; phylum Arthropoda; class Insecta; order Diptera; family Cylindrotomidae; genus Diogma; species Diogma glabrata. Next base: position 388,549,945 of record OY856186.1, read on the forward strand.
CTAACCGACGCTCCTCCAGCGCGATCTGATAAATTATTAATTATGGTTTCCATTGTTCTTAGCGATGGTTGTTGAAGTCTTGATCCATCTTCATCAATATCAACCAGTACTGAAATTTTTTTTTTTGAACTATCTTGTGTAGCATACAACATACAACTATTATCTATAATAGATGAATTTGATTTTTAATATGAGGCACATATAACAGTATTTATGTCATTGGAATCGTAACGTAAATCATTATGGTACTGCCTAGGCGAGAATGTCTTCAGACAAGGTGAAGGCAGTCAGCTAGCACGTGCACCATACTGATTTACTACCATCCGTACAAAAAAAATATGAAGTAGGATATAGTGATCTTGCCTTTATCATACGTAAAAATTTTATCTAGGGTAAAACTACTTTACCTACAGTGTTGGGAAATGTTTAACATCTAGAACAAATCTAGAACGACAGTCAATACGAAGATAACTCTAGTCAATATTTATATACCACCAGTAAGCAGCTTTATTATCGACGTTCCGCATGATTAAAACCATATATTTACATGTCTGTGACAGACCTGACAAAGGGAGCTCGGTGATACCACCCGCCACTACAACAACTCATAAAGGTAATATTATATTATTAAAACAAATAAAAATTTTAACAATACCTTTGGAGCAAATCTGTAGTCCATTTCGTTTACTTTTTTTTAATATTCTCCACCTACTTTTTAATTTACCTATTGTTTGTTCTACAACAATTCTGGCAGAATTTAGGTAAGCATTAAACGATTCCTCATATTCATTCAAAGTCCCCTGATATCCCTTGATGAGCCAACTAATTAAAGGATATCCTGGGTCGCCTATCAAATAATAATCAATAAAATTCCCATTGATTTCTTTTGGTCCCTAAATGCGAAAAAGAATTAATAATTGAGAACTTCTATAACAATTTAAATATACCTTAGGTATAATTGAAGCCGCATTTTTGGTTAATCCTGAGTTTTTGAAAACGTACGCATCGCATCATGTGCTGAGCCAGGAAATTGACAGCTCACATCAAGAATTCTAATATAATAAAAAAAATAATTTTTCTAAAAAAAAAAGATATGAAAAATATTGACTTACAAAAAATCTGGATCAGCTACTATTTGTGTATTATAGGAAGTCCATCCTTTCCGATTTACAAAATCCCTATGCCCTTCTTTTGGGGCCAACACAGGTATATGAGTTCCGTCAATTACACCAATTATCTGCGGAATATTACACATTTTGAAAATTTTTTTTTGATTTAGTTCCGCTTCTTCTGTTGAAGGCATTTTTATATAACTTTTTACATGCTTGAGCATGGTTGTTGTGAAGCGCCGAACACAATTATGGACGGAAGATTTACTGACCTAAAATAACACAAATATTTAAAACAATAAAGCATTTATTTATTAATACTTTTACTTACACCCATATTATTGGCAATAACCCTCAGTTCCGCACAAGAAGCCAATTTATACAAAGCTATTCCTACTTGTTTTTCGACCGTAACAGAAGGTCTTGGGTTTAAGAAATTATATTTTGGCGTTAAATCATCTCTAACAATATCACAAATTTCAAAATATGTGTCTTTGTCCATCCTAAAATTACTAATCCAATCTTCATTGGAAAAGTTTTTCAACACAATTTCATCCCACCAAGAAGAATTTCGCGGTTTTGACCATATACGGCCTTTACGACGATTTTTCCGCTTGGATGTAAAAAATTTCCACATAATATTTTGTTTAAATAAAATATTTTTTAAAATTAAATTGTACATTTGAAATGTACGCCTTCGCCTACTTTCTTCTTCCATATCAATTATGTTGTAAAAATTTAATATGCTCATTAAAAAACAAAAATAATTTTTATTTAATACAATAATCACAACACAAAACGTAAATACGCGAAATTAATTTTTTTTACTTTTTGTTTAAAATGTCATACCAAATTT
>OY856186.1:388552109-388589298 GCA_963693315.1 Diogma glabrata
AACCAAATTGATTGTTTAGAAAAACAATAACTTATCATTTAGAAAAACCAATACCATTAATTAGTAAAATGTCGGGATGCAGTTGGAAGCCAATCAATGGAAGCCTTGGTTACAAACTGCAAACAGACGGTAATAATGCGGTGTTTCTCGCTTTCAGACACGATTGGTGGTTTGAGCTTCTCGCAAAAGATTAGTACTGAAAACAAAAAAAAAAATTATGCTAAAATGACAAAGCAGGCACTCTTAGCAAACAAATCTACCCTATAATACCCGCCAACTATCGTTGAGTTTCGCTACGTCGTCCAGTACTGTTCCATCTTCATATAGTTGGAATATAATCTTATTCAGGTCTACTCAACTGTTTGTCCACCTTGCTTCAACACAATCAATAGCATAGTTGTATCAACACAACTAATAATAATAGCCATACAGCTTAACTAATAATAATTCTCATAGACATTGATCGCAATATATTAAAAACTTAAAACATATAGACTCCTAGATCTGTTTTGGCTCTTACAACTGAAATGCAACTCAAAACGATCAAGTAGCAGCCATACAGAGGACAAAACTAAACGGAAATATAAATGCAGAAAACATATATGTTACCATGTAACATTTTGTCAAATTTTCAGGTTATTTTTGGATACATATTAATGGATCAATGGATTCAACTACTTAATAATTTCAACTGGTCCCTTCAATAAACTTTAAAAAGCTATCCATTTAACTCTTTTTCTTATTTCTAGGGTTCATCCCATCCATAGTTTTGCTAATGATAGCATCGCTTCATGCATCTCATAAAATACCTAATCTACATTCACCGTTAACGTTCAATGTCACTAGCCCAAATTTGATACAATCTTTAAGATTGATCTAAAATTAAACTTATGGGTTGCGGACGTTGCTAACAGTGTTAAATTCAATACAAGCAAAACTCAAGTTTGTCATTTTATCAACATTTAATTCATTTTCATTAAAGGTTAATTGAAATGATTTTGAAGAGAAAGAATCTGTCAGACTTCTTGAACTTGAGATTGAAAATAATATGAAGTGGAATTTTTATATGTTTTGTCTAACTAAGAGCGCAGTTCAAAAATTGGGAGTTTTTGGTCGATGCCGTAATTAAGTTTTTCAATAGCTCTTAGTATATAAAGCGTATACGTTCCTGCGTGGAATATTGCACTCCCATATTTTTTTTAGAAATAAAATGTGCTGTATGGTAGAAATTACAATATATAAAGTTTCCTATTTTTTGACTGAGTTTGCCTGTATAAGGTATCCTACGTCATTTTTTGGGGTCTGGTTTAGAACGTGGGTAGATAAGGTCATAAGTGAGATGTTTTTGCTTATTGCGAAGTATTTTGTATACAATTTTGTCTTCATATCCGTTATTATTGGCGATTATCAGGATTGTTTAGAGTTCTTTTTGGAAATTAGCAGGAGAGAGGGAGATTTTGATTAATCTATCTACAAGTGAATTAAATGCGGAGTGTTTTTTTAAATAATAAAACTGAAAATCCTTTAATTACATGTATATTACATGTAATCACTTTTATGTTGTTAGATAATAAGAAAAATTACTTTGTATCAAACCTTTAGTTTTATATAAGCTCCTGAGGATAGCGTTACAGCTGAAATTAATCGGGCTACTTAAATAAATAAAATTCAAAATTTTGTGGAAAAAGACAAATGTTTTAATTGAAAAATTTTTTTAAATTATTAATTATGTTCCGCCAAGTACCAACGGTATCTACCATAAACTTTATTAAATCGGCAGATCTAGCCACTCTAACCGTTGTATATAAAAAACTATTGAAGAAAATAAAAGTGACTGAAAACCATTTGTGGTTCAATACTCAATGTAAAAAGTGCAAAGTTGTACCTAACTACATACAAGTGTTTACTCCTATCTCAAATACAAGGGCAGAAAAAGCGGTAAGAATTGGAGAACTGGCATGGCTGGACGCAGAACTTCGGTATCTTTACGCAACTCGTAACAACCTTGCAGTTCATAAAAAAGTTACACATACAGAGCTGACATCAAGATTACATCCAGCAGAATTTGACACAATAGATCGATATCTCCGTAGCGAAATAGAAGAAATAGCACACCAAGAATTTTTGAAACATCAAAACAAGTTATACATCCTTCGTCAAAAAACAGACAAACATCAAACAACAACGCAATCATCACCTATAGAGTTTTACAGCAGAGTTAAAAACCTCACAGACATCAATTTTACTCCAGAGGAGACACAGATCCTAAATAAAGGTCTCAAATACGCTCCTGTGAATACAAACTTCACTCAAAATTTAACCACAACAGCCATAGACGTCGACGTAGCTCTTTCTGGAAGATCCGTGCATCCTAACATTAACATCAATAATTTAAAATCCATCTGCGCTGAAGAAATACGTAAAGCCACCAGGAACAAAACAGGTATAATTACATTAGATTTTAAGAATTCAATTACAATTAAAAACATTTAGACATAAGCTCAAAAGCCACAAAATCATTCTTTGTAAAGCGGACAAAGGAAATACAATAACTATTCTTAAAGAATCCTCCTACATTCAAAAAGTTCAAGATTTTATTCGGGATAGTGGAACAGAATTATTATACTTTCTGACTCCACCATCAAATTTAAACTCTTAGTAACAAAATGTCTCGCTTCGTGTCCCCAATTAATAACAGCTCAACAGTCATTTATCTGCAAACAGATGAATCCGTCTGCTCCTGTCCTCTACGGACTGCCTAAACTTCACAAAACTAACCACCCCATTCGACCTATAGTATTCTATTGCAATGCTCCCGCCTATAAAAACTTTGTCAAAAATTTATTAAACTTTTTACTGAAATGACTGGTATTGTCTCAAAACGTTCTGTTAAAAATTCAGTCGAGCTTATTTCTAAAATCAAAAATATCGAAGTTCCTCTAAATTCTAAACTCATTTCTTTTGATGTTACTAGTCTATTCACATCGATTCCTATTCGAGTGCTCAACCAAATAGTGCGTCATACGATAACTCAGTCCGTCCCTTCAATTGATCACAGAAGAGAGATCATGTTGATTTATGAAACTTGTGTCGAACAAAATTACTTTGTTTTTGACAACAAGTTTTATAAATTTGTCGATGGTCTTCCAATGGGTTCCCCTTTATCTCCTCTACTTGCAGAAATTTTCATGAATTGGTTCGAAACCAAAATTTTAGATAGTTCACTTCCCCTCTCTAAATACGTTAAATTTTGGTACAGATATGTAGACGATATCCTTTGTCTCTGGACAGGAACAGGGCGACAGCTTGACTCCATTCTCAACGTGCTTAATCATAATGAATCTATTAAATTCACCATTTCACCATTCACCCAGACACTCAACTTCCTTGACATCTCAATTAAACATGTTGGTCCTCATTTCGAGTTTGATATTTATCGCAAACCTACTTGTACCGACTCGGTAATACATTCCACGTCCAATCACCCTACCAACATCAAACACTCCGCATTTAATTCACTTGTAGATAGATTAATCAAACTCCATCTCTCTCCTGCTAATTTCCAAAAAGAACTCCAAACAATCCTGATAATCGCCAATAATAACGGATATGAAGACAAAATTGTATACAAAATACTTCGCTATAAGCAAAAACATCTCACTTATGACCTTATCTACCCAAGTTCCAAACTAGACCCCCAAAAAATGGGGTAGAATACCTTATACAGGCAAACTCAGTCAAAAAATAGGAAACTACATCTCCCAATATTCAGACATAACTTGTGCCGTTTATAACAAACATACAATCCAAAATCTTCTAGCAAACAACAAACTGAAACGCGAAATAACTTCTAGCTCCGTTGTCTACCAATTATCTTGCTCCGATTGCGATGCCATATATGTGGGACAAACTGGCCGTTGTTTCCTCAGTCGTTTCGCCGAGCATTTTCGTTCACTAAAACTAGGATACACAACTTCTACTTTTGCTAACCACCTAATCTCTTAAAATCATAATAACAACTTCCGTAATAATCAAAATTTAAATGTTTTACACATAGAAAAGAAAGGTCCCAAGTTAGATGCCTTGGAGTTATTCGAAATTAGAAAATCCCTTTATTTCAACAAGCAAGTTCTTAACGAACAAACTGACATAAAATTCTCCCCTTTAACCAGTCCTGACCTGTTCTTCAAAAAACCGCCAGTTCAGAATAATACTCAAAATTGTTAAATATTTCCTTTGTCTTCTATAATTCTTTTTAATTCATAAGATTCACAAATTCTTCCTTTAAATAATTAAATGTACCGCAATAAAACTTTAAGAAACACATCTCTTTCTCTTCTTCATTAATGAAATAGAAATATTCATTTTTTAAATATTAAAACTGAAAATCCTTTAATTACATGTAAATTACATGTAATCACTTTTATGTTGTTAGATTATAAGATAAATTACTTTGTATCAAATCTTTAGTTTTATATAAGCTCCTGAGGATAGCGTTACAGCTGAAATTAATCGGGCTACTTAAATAAATAAAATTCAAAATTTTGTTTTAATTGAAATTTTTTTTAAAATTATTACAATATGTATCACAACAGCACATAAAACCTTTTAAGAACAAGGTCCCACAACAACATGCGTTCTAAGGTGTCGATAGACTCACATTTTTTGGGTTCCGTTTTTTATAACGAACCCTATTGGTGAGAGTAAAACATATCGTACCTCGAAAACTATAAATCCTATGGATCTGAAATTTGAGGTGCGTCTAAAACTAACCTATTCACACAAGATGAGGAGTTCAAAAATAAATAAAATGGTTTTCGTTTGTTTTACAGGACTACGATGTGAGGTCTTTGATAAAATACATTTTTTTATCGAGTCAAGTAGGGTATCATATGAAAGGGCTTCACTTCAGCATTTCTAGAAAACGTATTTTGGAATTTTACACCCCACCATTTTTCGTGTAATTTTAAATAATGGCGTTTTCTGTATGTTTTCTTTCCTTGATTGGCTCCGAATCTAATTAATCGAAAATCTTAAAAAGTATTTTGAATGATAGAAAAATTAATAAGTTTTTAATAGAAAAAAATATGGAGGGGCTGAAATCTCAATCTCTGAAATATCAAGACTTCGGTCTGGGTTATGGATTTTGATATAGTTTTCGGCAAAAAACTTTTATGAGGATATGGTTTTTAGTTTTGGGCAGCGATGTATATCAAACAAAACTCTTTGTTAAAGTACTAGTATTTTTTATCTCTGTTTAAAAATTTATTACAAAACTAACACGAAACATCAATACGTTGCCGGAAAATTATAATCAAAATTCCAAAAATATTGTTAAATTAAATAAAACCAAACTTTTTCAAAATTCCAAAAATATTCCAAAAATTAGAATAATATCAAATATTTAAATTTTTTCTAAATTCCAATAATATTTCAAAAATTCTTAAAAATTCAAACTTTTTCCAACATTCTAAATATATTGCAAAAATTATTACAAAATCAAAAATTGAAAATTTTTTCAAAATTCCAAAAATTATCATAATATCAAAAGTTAAAAATTTTCCAAAATTCTAAAAATATTCCAAAAATTCTTACAAAATCAAAAATTAAAACTTTTGCCGAAATTCTAAAAATATTGTAAAAATTATTACAAAATCAAAAATACAAACTTTTTCAAAATTCCAAAAATATTTCCAAAACTATAACAAATTCAAAAATTTCCATGTCCAATTTCATTTTAAATTACATTTACGTCATAAAAACAGCTACATTTTCTTCCAAAAAATTGGCTAAAAAAATAAATGAAATCATTTTTTGACACACTTGACATTATTTTTTGACAAACTTATAATGCCATAATTCTCTATAATAATAATAAAATATCATGTCACAAATCATTAATTTTATTTTTTTGTAAAAAATTGGGTAAAAAATAAATAAAAACCGTTCTTTTGACACACTTGACAACATGTTTTGACAAACTTATAATGCCATAATTCTCAATAATAATAATAAAATTTCATTTCAAAGAAACAATTTTAATTTTTTCCAAAAAATTGGGTAAAAAACTAATTAAAAATCTTTTGACACACTTGACAACATTTTTCTGATAAACTTATGATGCCATAATTCTCAATAATAATAATAAAATTTCATTTCAAACCAACAATTTTCTTGTTTTCCAAAAAATTGGGTAAAAAAATAAATAAAAATCTTTCTTTTGACACACTTGACAACATTTTTTTGACAAACTTATAATGCAATAATCTAGATTTTGGTCTCACATACCAATCCCGACCATCAAGATTTCTCCAAATTTAATGTTCCTACTCGTAATCACTTAAAATGAACGTTTTTTAAGCAAAAAATATGCAAATTTCCTTGTTTTGACACCTTTTCGATTTTTTTGACAAACTTCCGGTACAGTTATCGAACACATCGTCCTTTCGGCTCTTCCTATTAAGTAAACCTATTTTTAGAAAAAAAAATTTTTCAAATCCGTCCAGCGGTTTTCTAGATTTCGTCGGTTGTGACGGCCGGCCGGCCGACAGACAGACATACATTTTTTTTTTTTTGCTTTTTTAGAATCAGGAGGTCCTAAAACGTCGAGAAATGTCAAAAAAAGTGGGGGTAAGAATTTCACTTTGAGCTCATGAATGTAATACTTAGGTCTTTCAGACCGAAGTAATTATTACAAATCAAAAATTCAAACTTTTTTCAGAATTCCAAAAATTATAATAAAATCAAAAATAAAATTTTTTTCAAAATTCTGAAAATATTCCAAAAATTCTTACAAAATCAAAAATTAAAACTTTTTCCAAAATTCTAAATATATTGCAAAAGTTATTACAAAATCAAAAATACAATCTTTTTTCAAAATTCCAAAAATATTAAAAACTATAACAAATTCAAAAATTTCCATGTCCAATTTCATTTTCAATTACATTTACGTCGTAAAAACAGCTATATTTTTTTCCCAAAAATTGGGTAAAAAAATAAATGACATCATTTTTTGACACACTTGACTTTTTTTTCGACAAACTTATAATAATGCCATAATTCTCTATAATAATAATAAATTTTCATGTCAAACTATTAATTTTATTTTTTTCTAAAAAAATTGGGTAAAAAATAAATAAAAACCTTTCATTTGACACACTTGACAACATTTTTTTGACAAAATTATAATGCAATAATCTAGTGTTTGATCTCACATACCAATCCCTACCATCAAGATTTCTCCAAATTCAATGTTCCTATTCGTAATCACTTAAAATAAACGTTTTTTAAGCTTAAAATATGAAAATTTGCTATTTTTGACACACTTAATGATTTTTTCGACACACTTCCGGTATTGTTATCGAACACAGCGTCCTTTCAGACCTGTCCCGTGAGTATAACTATTTTTAGAAAAAAAATGTTTGAAATCCCTCCAGCGGTTTTCCCTGCAGCGTAGGTAATGACGGCCGGCCGGCCGGGCGGCCGACAGACAGACATACATTTTTTTTTGCTTTTTTAGAATCAGTAGGTCCTAAAATGTCGAGAAATGCCCAAAAAGTGGGGGTAAGAATTTCACTTTTGGCTCATGAATGTAATACTTAGGTCTTTCAGAGCGAAGTAATATAGTAAAGTGTCAAATACTAATAATTGTATTTATTAAGGGGGTTGAAATGAGAAGGGATGAAAACACCATTTAAAAACCAGTCAAGTGGGGTGTCATTTGAAAGAGCACCAAAATTCAGAAACATTGCAATTTCTTTTAGAATTTTGGGATGCACAGTTTTTGAATTATTGTTAATTAACGTTTGCTTGTTATTTAACGTTTCTTCGTTGATTAACAAAAATATTTGAAAAAATTCGTAGAGATAGGAAATTTGATAAACCCTTAACGAAAATAAAGCGAAGTGATTTTATTTCTGTGTGTGTAAGGGATGGGAGTGGGGAAGGCTGAAAAAAAGGTTTTTTGACTCGCATGAGAGGGGGGGTGTCACTTGGAAGAGCACCAAAATTCAGAAACATTACAATTTTTTTTAGAATTTTGCTAAGTACAGTTTTTGAATTAGTGTCAAAAAAGTCCTATTTTTAGTGTTTACGCCTCCCACCTCCTAAATTTCGTCGTTGATTAAAAGATTTTTTTTTCAATATAAACCATTTGGTGTAATTGATTAGCTACTATAAACAGCTATGTATAATATTTAACCTCAAGTAATATTTTTTATATCATTTCGATCAATTTAGATGACATTGACATTTACTATTGATATTTACGATTTATTTTTTATGTGTCTATGGTCTGGCAATATAAACACTTTACAATAAAACTTTATGTTAATTATTACTTCGGTCTGAAAGACCTAAGTATTACATTCATGAGCCAAAAGTGAAATTCTTACCCCCACTTTTTTTGGCATTTCTGGACGTTTTCGGGCCTACTGATTCTAAAAAAGCAAAAAAAAAAATGTGAGTCTCTGTCGGCCGTCTGGCCGTCATCAACTACGCTACAGGGAAAACCGCTGAAGGGATTTCAAAATTTTTTTTCTTCTAAAAATAGGTATACTCAAGGAACAGGTAGGTCTGAAAAGACGCTGTGTTCGATAGCTGTACCGGAAGTGTGTCAAAAAATCATTATGTGTGTCAAATATAGCAAATTTTCATATTTTTGGCTTAAAAAACGTTCATTTTAAGTGATTACGAGTAGGAACATTGAATTTGGAGAAATCTTGATGGTAGAAATTGGTATGTGAGATCAAAAACTTTATTATTGCATTATAATTTTGTCAAAAAAATGTTGTCAAGTGTGTCAAAAGAAAGATTTTTATTTATTTTTTTACCCAATTTTTTTAGAAAAAATAAAATCAATTATTTGTTTGAAATGAAATTTTATTATTATTATTGAGAATTATGGCATTATAAGTTTGTCAAAAAAATAATGTCAAGTGTGTCAAAAAATGATTTCATTTATTTTTTTACCCAATTTTTTGGAAAAAAAATGTAGCTGTTTTTACGACGTAAAAATTCGACATGGGAATTTTTGAATTTGTTATAGTTTTTGAAATATTTATGGAATTTTGAAAAAAGTTTGTATTTTTGATTTTGTAATAATTTTTGCAATATTTTTAGATTTATGGAAAAAGTTTTAATTTTTGATTTTGTAAGAATTTTTGGAATATTTTTAGAATTTTGAAAAATTTTAAATTTTTGGTTTTATTATAATTTTTGGAATTTCGAAAAAAGTTTGAGTTTTTGATTTTGTACTCATTTTTGCAATATTTTTAGAATGTTGGAAAAGTTTGAACTTTTAAGCATTTTTGGAATTTAGAAAAAGTTTAAATATTTGATTTTATTCTAATTTTTGAAATTTTGAAAAAAGTTTGATTTTATTTAATTTTTACATTTTTTTGGAATTTTGAAAGAAATATTAATTTGTGATTTTGTAATATTTTCTCGAAACGCTAAATGAAGAGGTTTTTGAGTAGTTTGCTGACTTTGAGTGTATTATCTTTTTACTAAATTATGTTGATTTATGATCTGTTATAATTTTCCGACAACGTATCAATGTTTCGTGTTAGTTTTGTAATTAATTTCTTCAAACAGAGATAAAAAAATACTTGTACTTTAATAAAGAGTTTTGTTTGATATACATCGCTGCCCAAAACTAAAAACCATGTCCTCATAAAAGTTTTTTGCCGAAAACTATATCAAAATCCTTAACCCAGACCGAAGTCTTGATATCTCAGAGCTGTGAGATTACAGCCCCTCCATATTTTTAATATTCTGTTCCTTACATTCACGGATGACGGAACCCTTGGCGAGCGAATTTTATTCGCACTTGTCTGACTTTCTTGTTTTTTCAAGATATATAAAAAAATTCAAAATGATCGACGAAGTTATTAAATTAAAAATAGTTTTATAATATTTATTTAGATTTCTTTTTTAATAGTTACTATATTAATATGCACATTTTTTGGTTTTTTATATTAAATATAATTTTATCCTTATAATTTATAATTCTTAATATAATAAATAAAATTATATAATAAGGTTTTCGTAAAAAATTTTTTAATTTAATTTTAATTATGAAACAATAAATTTTTTTAAATAAATAAGTAAAATTATATAAAATTTTATCCTAAGAAAATTGGCGCTTGAACTTTTATTTGGGTGTTGCATAGCAGCTGGTTTTTCCCCTAAAATAATATAACTCAAATTTTGTATTCTGAATGATTTTGAAATAATAAACACACCTTTGAGAACATGCACTACCACACTTGATTGCCTTGCATTTGCTGGTGCACATGTATAATTTCCTCCATGTTTTGCTGTTGCATTTTTTGCTGTTAATATACTTGATGAAAATTTATTTGATGAACCCGAGATATTATATTGATCATCATAATTAACCATTCGAGATTCATGGTACCAAAACACATATAAAGGACTTTCGGTAGCACGTTTTAATTTACATTCTAACCGTAATGTTGATCCTTCATTTATATGAAGTTCTGGTGCTTCTATTATTTCTGCTACAGCCTCTGTTTCGAATAAATATAATTTTTTGAATAAAATTTTTACTGAATTACAATGTCTGATACAAACTTACCAACAATTCTTAATTCAAGAAAAATTGATTGGGGCGGATGTGTTGATATTTGGCACTCATATAAACCTTCATCTTCTTTTCTTGCACTTTTTACCCTTAATGCCCAATTACCTAAATGTCGTGTATGCTCTACTAAAAATCGATCATCACTGCTATATGTTGATAAACCAACTGTTAGTAATTGAAAATCTTTCCTACGGAACCATGAAACCTATATGTTAATTAGAAAGAGATAAAAATAGATGTAATTTGAATTGTGAAAAATAATGGCATAAAATAATTTAAAACAAACAAATGTTGCTATAATATATTGTTAAACGAACACATAATGATGGCTGTTATGCACACAATAATTTAATATTATATTTAATTGAATTTCAAGATTTAACATAATTAATAAAAATGGCAAACTGCTCGTTAATATTTAGAAATAGATAAAATGTCAAAAATATAATTAAAACAAATGGCTTATTTGTTATCAGTGAATAATGATTAATTACTTCTAGAGGTGATTGATGATTAATGAGTATTATTATAATTGAAGAAAAGAAGAGTAATGAAATGAGTATATTATATCACATACTGATACTAATATCCTATGAAATCATACGAGTGGATATTAAATTATTTCACGTTGATATTTTAATTATAACTCATTTGGATAAGAATGCCATGTAGTAAGAAATGTATTAACTCTCCTTAAATTATTTTATTTTTAAACATATTTGTGAAATGATATTATTAAAATTATTTGGCTTTAAGAAAATGAAAATAAAAAACATCGGTTTCGGAAATTTTCTCCCGAATAAAAACTCGATTAATCAAATTTCATGAAAAAATTTTTTTGTAGATTTTGTATTTATTTTCAGTAGGGTAGTTATTTCTTCATGACGTGAGCATTGCGCGTTGTCATGATTACAGTTATTATGCGATGGTGCACAATATACTCATTACGTTACTGTAATCTAGGTAAGTGATTTCGTTGTAAAAACGTTCAAAATTTATAGAGTAGACGGAGAAAACATATTCTTTTCGTTTAGTTTAGACTTTAGAATAATATTATAAAGTATAACAGTGAAAAAGTATGAAATAAAATATTTACTTTTCTTACTCTTTACCGGTAATTTTGTAGATAAAAAAGGTTTTTGTTTTGTCTCAGCAAAAGTTTAATACAAAAACCCAAATTTTAAAATTCTTATCGAATTTTCCAATTTTGTTTATATAACATCAAAAATTCAATTTCAAGTTTCTTAGGTGGAAATGAATTTTTTATGAGTAAGAAAAACAAATATTTTAAAAATTTATATAAATTACTTACTTACAGTGGCTGGTGATGTCATTGTGACTGTACAGGGAAGTATCGCTAAACCACCTCTTTGACTTATAACTCTTGTATTATTTTTTGTTATAAATTGACTATCTGTATTTGCTAATGAATTTTTTTGTGTTGCTTTTGAATCTATTGTATCTGAAATGAATATAAAGATTTGAATAAGACTTTTAGTTTTTATATCAAGTTTCTTTGTTAAGTTTTAGTGATTCAGAAGATTTTGGGTGATGTTATGTTTGTTATATCAGCAGAAAAATGTTGGGTATCACTACCTCATCACATCACCTTCACCATCGAATCAAAAAAATAATTTCTTTGAAATTTTAATATTTTTAACTGTCCAACATACCAAATCATCGATTTTTATGATAAATTATCGAAGATCGAAAACTCAATGATTTCAAACATTTATGCATTGGATCAGAAATTTATCTAGCTACGTCATGCAGAGTTTCGTATAAATTTGTGGACAAATACAAGACAAATACTTATTATTGAGAGCATTCCGTTCCTATTACCACTGCAGCAGACATCAATTGTTTGATGTATTTTTAATCTAATTTAACATCAATTCACTTTCTAAAATATGGTTCCCTACTGCGCTCATCACAGTCCTAGTTGTCGAATTGCGACACTTTCAATGTACTTTCGAGCAACTTGGAGTAAAAACAGAAAATACTGCTCTTTGGGGAAAAAAACTTGCCAAGATCTATTAATTGTACCATAGTTGTACCTCGTTTGTGATAAACATATGTACAAAAATTATCCTCAATTTCATTAGAATAAACACTTTTTAAACAACTTTAATCGAGGCTCTAACATCTCATTTTTTCAGACTGTGTGATGCTTTGGATTTAAGTAAAATTGTATGATTTTGAGATTCTCTATTCACATTTTATTAAATCATCAGTAAGTGACAGTAATGTTTTTGATTTTCTGATTTTAAGAAAAGTCAATTGATTGAAATACATAAGATCAGTATAATGTCTTTTTTGAAATATAAAAAATTAAATGTATTTAAATACGAAAATGTATAGAAAGACAAAGGTATAGAAGGTAACCAATCTGGCATATTTTTGGTTAGTAAATATTCAATTGAGTTTATCTCGTCAACAAAACCAAACGTCTGTCTGTATTTTTTTAGGAACTTTCAAAAAAAAGTTAATTAAATCGATTAACCCGTTCGAGCACAAGAATTTAACTTTCATTATCTTTAAATTTATTTACAAATTTCCAGCCCCTCTGTGTCGAAACAATTATCAAAGATTTAAATCGGAAATGGCCGGGTTCACATCATCTGCGTCTTTGTTCAATTTCCATCTTTAAACCCACAGACCAAAATTTCGCTTGAACATATTCACCAAAAGACACACACTTTTTTAAAGGTGTAAGTTCAAGGGTGTACGAAAGTTATACAAAATCATGTTGTACATAGAAAGTTGAATGGTTTAGTTTTTGGAAAAATTTTGTTGTATCATGTTCGTGTTATTGTAATAAAATAAAATTAGAGTTAAATTGAATCAAATAAAAACCATTAGCTTTTAATTGTTAAGAATAACAAATATGAAAATATTCTATATGTGTTACAATTATTTGTTAAAATTTGTATCACATACGGATATACAAAATTTTATAAAACCATTAAGCCATACATGATAAACTTTTTGATGCTTTATCTTTTTACAATTTTTATTATTCATTAAATTAATTTTTTAACAATTTCTTCATTTTTTCTCTATCCTAGAAAATCTAGAAAATTTTGTTCATTTTATTTTTTTAATAATGTAACTTTCAAAACGTTTTCCTAGAAAAAGGATCAACAAAAGGTTTTATCTAAATAAAAGTTTAAAGTTCAAAAATGAAAGCATTAATTTAAAATGTTGAAAAATATTGCAAGATTATTAAGATTAATTGTTTTAGATTTTGTGTTTTATTTTATTATCTAAGAATTATCCAAACAGGATATAAAAAGGTGAAAAATTTCATAAACCTTTAATTAATATTGAGCAAAAAAAATTAAAAATTTAAGATAGGGTGACCGAAAAATACGACTATTTCGATATTAATGAAAATTGACACAAATGACGTCGAAAGAATTAAACTAAACTACAAAATGAAGAAGGGATTTTAGGATTCTTTTAAAAAAAAAAATGGTATTGCAAATATTTTAAAAATCAATTTTTTATTTTTGGATATACATGTTTCGCAGACCCTTAACTGACATTGTGTGCAAATTTCAGAACTACATCCATTTTTGTTCACAATTTTTTGAATATGCATGTTTTTTTGTAAAATGTACAAATTTGTTATTGAAATTTAAAAATTGTTTTAACTTCTAGTCGAGGTGGATGTTAGATTAATCTAACCGACGTCTCAGACATGCTATTAATTAAGTATGAACCCTTCGTTTGAAGAATTATATTTTTGTCGACACTTGATATTGACCAACTGGCAATTGTTGTCAATTGTATTTAGTCAGATTAAAATCACTTTTTGGGCTTGTTATGACTTGGCTTGTTATGTTTTATTATTTTAATGTTTTTAAACGTAGCGCTCGCAAATGCCGTTAAGTTGGAAATTGGAGTTATTAACAGTTGGAAAAACAATATCACAAATAAATCATGCCCAAGCCCAACGAATATAGAACCTCTTTTAAACCCAGTTCAAATAGAAAAGTAAACTGATTTTAAAATATTCAAAGATTAAAAAAAATAAAAAAAAATTAATTCACACACTGTGATAAAGATTAAAAATAGTTATTTATTGTACAAGATGATAAAATTGCACTTTATCTTCGAGAGCGATTTTAGCTAATAAGCATCGAGAAGTACAAGGAAAAGTGTTTGAAAGGATCAGGAAAAAAACAGTTTGAAAAAAAACAAACAAACGAAAAAATGGGTTGGCTTCAATAACTTTTTGGTTGCTACAGGGTTTTATAAACAAACAAACAAACCAATTTTTTTGTTTTTTGCAAAAAGTGAATTTGAAAATTAGCTAGCTTGGGTTTCTGAGTATGTGCGATATTACAGAAGAAAAACTGCCTTCTGATGTGGAAGAGGAGCCTTCAGAAGCAGTTCGTAGATTATTGCCTGAATAATCGCGAATGGTTTATCAAAGAGAATACTAGTGCTTTCAAAAAAGGAAAATCTTGAAGAATATCAACAGCAAAATACTTATATCAAAATACTTTATCTACCCTTGCTGTTGAGGTACTACTTTATCTACCCTTGATGGTAAAGTGCTACTTTTCGCTCTAATTTTAGTTGATAATGGCAACGTTTTAACAGTTGCTATACAAAAAGAAATTTATTAGTTTAGTAGAAAAACTATTTTCCTAAATTAAATTCACACATAAGATTAGTATTCAATTCAAATCCGCCTACAGGATTTTTAATAAAACCAATTTAGTGGTTGGAGTATAATTAGTATAAATCAATATCTTCATTCAATATCATTTTTACTGGAAATCCTTTTCTACCGATTATACGCTGCTCACTGTTTTTATTATTTCCAATCACGTTGGTAGATTTGAATCAAATATTAATCTGATGTGTGAATTTTATACCTGACTTAACAAAAAACAAATTAATTAAAATATTAAGAGCTAGATAGATATATGCCCGAAATGCGTAGCTCCAACGGCATTAATAGCGAGAGACAAATGTGAAACTATCTATCAAAGTTTTTATTTTTAAAAATTAAGAAATTTTTTTTTAAAAATTAAGAAAAAAAACTATAAATTGTTTGTTTTTTGATTAATAGTGTATAAATTCTGGAGTATGCTTAAAATCTAAAATAAGCGTCGTTATATGTTTGGATAAATAAAATAAACTATAGGGTCATTCCATTTTAAAGTCAACCGTCAAGCTAAATTTTTTTTATTCACAAAACTGTAACTGTGACCTATCATTTTTTTTTCATATATTTTACAATAAGATATGGCAACAACTGTGAAAATTACAATGTAGCTATTTTGTTTAGAATGCAATTAAGCGCATGGTTGTGAAAAAGGCTTAATATACGCATTAAAATATATCTAAAAGAATTTAGCATAGCACAAATATAATAAACTGAATTGTTTTAGACTTTTTATTTTCTGTAAGCTAAAGTTTGGAGTGTCTGAATAGGACTGCTTTGCTTTCCAAATAAATGAGGTAAGCATTCTAAATACATGAATTCTTTTGTGTTACATCATTTTAATCAAAAGCGTCAATTTATGAAAAACTAACATATCTTTTAAAAAGTTATTGGCTTTCTTAAACAATACATTAATTACAATGAAGAAATTTATCAATAAATTCTATGTTTCATTTTCAACATCTAGAGAATTTTGGTTCATAATTTAGGTGTTAATTTAATGGTATAAAAAATGTTACGTTAGTCACATTTAAATTTTTATTTAAAAAATATCTACAAATTTTAATTTAAATAAAAAAGCTTTCTGATTTAGATAAAAAAACTCGATTTACATTTTAAAAAGTCAACAAGTGCTTAAAATAATGTTTACTATTTTAGTTATGAGGAAACAAATTTGTGAATTTCGGTATAAACGTTACGTTAGTCACTTTGGAATGAACCTATAACATTTAATAATGTTTTTTTTTTAAATAATGATTTCATTAAAATTTGAAACAAAAAGAAAAGATCAAAATTCTGCCGTTATCATAGTTTAAACAGCTCTATGTGTTAACTTTCGTGTCGTGATTGTGCATATATTGTGACTAAATTAGTAAAAGTATGCATAGACATACTTTTGATATTTTTTTGTAATTCAAATATTTGTAAGATTAATAATTTCTTAACTATTTACAAGAAAGTTGATGTTGTTATACTAAAATGCATTTAAAAAGTAGCTGTAACTATTTTTCGTTGAATCTATAAAGGAACAAAAGGAAAGAAGTGTGAATTGGTGAAGCTTGTTACAGCGAGTATAATAGATTAATAGATATACGAGATTTGTTTAAAATCTATAATAATAATTTCGTTTTTGGATATTTTAAAGTGTTTTGAAAATGCAATTTTTTTTTTCAACAGATATATTTGAGTGACATCCTCTCAGAAGAAGACCATTATATATAAATAAAAGGCCGAATATCTAGTATCAACGAGCAATGCTAATAGAAATACCATTGTTTTAAAAACAAAATTTGTTTTTTTATTACGACCAACTGTTCATTTTGGTTACTACGAGTTGAATTTAAACGACCGTTATGTTGATCAACAACGAACTTTTTCTGTTATTATTACTGTACACAACTTATTGTAATACTTTATTGTCAACGCCGTCAACAACTTGGTTATAACAATTTATTGGAAGACCAATGGTCAACACTGTCAACAGTTTGCCATAATAGTTTGTTGGGAAACTTTGTAGTCAACACCGTCAACAATTTGCTATAACAATTTATTGCAAAACATAGTGGTCAACCCCGTCAACAATTTGCGACAACAATTGACAGGAAAACTTAGTGCTCAACAATTTGGTTTCTTTGAGAGATTTTTTAGTCCGCACATCGTTCAAATGGAATGCTTTACCCGAATCAATAGTCTGGAGGGCGTTCAATCCACAAAAGTTAAAAAAAAGCGTGTATCAACATTTCAGAGCACATGTTGTTGTGGGACTTAGGTCTTAAAAGGTATCTATGTGTTGTTGTACCACATACATATTATAATTCCTATAACACAAAAATTTTTATTAAAAAAAAATAACAAGTTATTGGAAGACTTATTGGTTAACACCGTCAACAATTTGTTATAAAAATTTATTGGGAAACTTATTGGTCAACATTATTAATAATTTGTTATAACAATTTATGGGTCAACATCGATGGTCGTTTATTAGAACATTGCTTAGTCAACCATTTATTTACATAGGATGATGTATTAGATTAAATTTATTAGGCACGAAGAGTTGGATCTGGAACAAATCATGGGGTGAGTGAAACATTTATCTAATATGTTGTAAATGAAATACTTGTAGTTATATTGTTGTGTGTGTGATGATCTTGGGTTTTCAACCTTTGGGGTCGTCAGAGTCCCTTTTTTTGTCTTCGCTTGTTTTATTCCGTTACATTTACTTTTGTTTCTCGGACACACATGACTGAAGCTCGTCGGAATAAAAACTCTGCTAGGCACGCAGTAATCCGTTTGCATCCTGTTAGTGACCTGCTTATGAGTGATAACACAACATCAAGGTCCTGATCTCAAATATAGATGACGATCATCAACATTTCTCCATATACAATGTTACTACACATTATCACTAAAAATAAATGAAATTCTCTGAAATGTAATGACAATTACTAGAATTATAAATTAATAAAAGTCTTAAAATAATATTTCTTGATTAACCCAATTTTGTTTACTGAAAATAATTTTCATAGTGACGATTCCATCTGCCATTTTTAGCATTTTTGTTTATTTACATATTTGTTTATTTTCAATTTTCGATAATATTTTTCGATAATATTTTTCGATAATTTTTTCGAAAATTCCTCAAGCAAGTGGTATTGATAATTTCCCAAGGGCAATTATTACGTAACTTTTATTATTTTTTATAGAAATATGAATTACTAAAATTGGATAAAAATTTAAAATACACCAATTGACTAAGTAAAGGAAATCAAATACAGGTATGTGCTAAGAACCTGTTGACCACAAGCTACATTTGTTATTGGTATAGTAAAAGTGTCTTTGACCCTCCTTTGAGGAAACAGTTCCTTTGATGAACTATGCATGCAAGAGTCGAATTTTTTAAATTATTCTATCAGTATTAGATTTAGAAACTGAATTTAAATTACGGTAGAATTCAAAATGTTTGGAATACGTTTCAAGAACAAGTCAAATTCGGCACAACATTACCTCTCAGGAGTTTGAGCAAATTAGCTGTTTTTTGCTTTGAATTTCTACCCAAGAAGTTTTGTTTTGAAGGAATAAGCAAAAATGTCAAGAAGAATTCAAACAATCGTTAGGTTAGAGTTGCACCACAAGTACGTTCCAGGATCAATCAAGAAATTTTCTTCTCCTGTTTTACTTCTGACTGAAAAATAAAATATGAATAACATAATTTTTATGATATTTTGTTCAACAAAAGTTTTGTAATAAAATGTATGAAAATGAACTTTTTTAATACATTTACAATTCAGTGATCAATCCGATAGGCGATTGGCTATTACCTTTCTGAAATCAGCCTTATAGTTTTCGTATAATCGTCTATCGAACATAGAGAGACATAGTTTTTTTTTGCTTAGATAGAAACTCGTAAAACGTCGATAAATACAAAAAAAACGAGCGGTAGGATGTCCGCTAGAAATAGGTAGATTTCGAGATCAGACAGTTTTGTGTAGAAGTAGAATCTGATGTATCAGATTAGTTTAAACAAAAAAAATTAATTACAAACAGATATCGAACAAGTTTTAAAAAGAAAATTAGCTACATATAAGCAAAACTACATCTATCCAATTTTGCAACAAACAAATATCAAATCTACCACAGAACACGTGTGTGACAATTTATGACACTATATGAAAAAAAAGCAAACTACTTTATATCATATGTCGTGCAATTACTGCAAAATATCAAAATAGTTTATATCTAAGAAAAAAAAATAATTTCTTCTATTCAAATCTTTTTATTTTTTTTTTCATTGACTGTTATAAGGTTTTTGCAAATTGTTGTAATTGAGGATTGTTGCAAACTTTTTTGTTGAAGCCGACAAGTCAAAAACCTCTAACTGCTTCCTGCAGAGGTTTATATTTATAAGAAACGGATTAAAATGTTTCCGCAGATTCTAAATTTATGAAGTTTTTAAAAATATATTAATATCCAAAAGGCCGTTATAACGGATCTAAAAAACAAACTTTTTTAGTATAAAGCCTCTACTTTCTTAACCATGTGTCGGATTTGTCTGATTTACGAACTTGTCCAAGATATTTATAAAACAAACATTTATAAAAAGGTTTTTTGATCTGGCTCTGGAAATGCGACCGTGAGAGTGCCGGTTGTTTCAAAAAAAATTTGTTTTTGCAAACGTTTTTGTTGGAGCGGCTCACTCAGGAACCTCTAACTGCATAGGTCTATTTTTAGAATAAATTGATAAAAAAGATTCCAAAGATCCTAAATTTGTAATTTTTTTTTAAATATTAGTATCCAAACGGCCGTTATAACGGTTTTAATAAATCAATTTTTTTAGAAAAAAGCATCTTGTTTCTAAACCGATTGTCGGATTTTGCTGTTTCACGAACTCGTCCAAGATATTAATAGAACACACATGTACAGAAATTTTTTTTGATCTACGTCAACAAATGCGACCGTGAGAGTGCCATTCGTTTTCGTTATATCTCATATCGTTTATATATATATTTACATTTTTTTTTCCGTATCCGCTTATCATATATAGTCGTTTGGCACCAAAATTTATCCGAAATTCCGAGATGAGGTACATTGCAATAGGTAGATTTTTATATGAAATCTACCTAAAAGTAGGAGTAAGATCTTCGAAAATTTTCTAATGAATCTGATTGATATTCAGTCTAATTGACCGTGTTATATAAAATAGAATTAATTTACAGAGCTTTTTTTAATTTATCCAACGAAAACGTTTTCTTTCTTAATGTTTAATTATTGTTCTGAAACACAATATTACATATAATTAACTTCCCGATATGGGAAGTTAATTATATGTCGTATATTATATTTTTGGGTCGATCTTCGATATCGGAATTTTTATGATATCTTTACGTTTCATGACCCCCTGAAACTGTTTAGACTATTTTTAGCTGGCAGTCTGTATATGTGTATGTGGGTGTGTGTGTGTGTATGTGTGTGTATATCGCTGTTTGGAGAATTTTTGCCCAACGCTTTCTCAACAACGGAAGGGTCGATTTTAACGAAAATGGTTGCAATCGATGTATCTTGTCGTAACTTAGAGTCCAGTCCTTCTTTAGCGAAATTAAATCATTTGTTTTTTAGTGGTTTCCAAAAAACTGAAAATCATCTCTTGCAAATATCATGAGATTAAATAATGCTATCAAGGTCATGAAGCTTCTATATTATTTGTCATCATGTCAGACATTTATAATGACATTTGTATAAACAATTGCTATCTTAGTTTTTGAGATTTTTAACAAAATGTGAAAAAACTACATGTTATTTTCTTTATGTAAACTCATGATATCTGTACCCTATTTCACCAAACTTACAAATTTGTAATTTCATACAAATTTTAACAAAATTTGTGAAAATTTGCATGAAATTACAAATTTGTAAGTTTGGTGAAATAGGGTACTGGATGAAACTTTTGTATGTAAATGAGCTGCAAACGCATCCGGGTTTACTTGAATATAAAACCTGAGTTATTTTCTAAATTTGACAAAAAAGTCAGAGGTTCGAGAGTAGATTGCCTGGTCAACTGTTTATTAACTTCCAGATATGAGAAGTTGTTGTTTTTGGGTCGATTTTCGAAATCGAAATTTTTATAATATCTTTACGTTTCAAGACCTCCTGAAGCTGTTTATGCTATTTTTAGCTGGCAGTATGTATGAGTGTGTGGGTATGTGCGTGTGTATCATCGTATGTGGACGAAAATTTGTCCAACGCTTTCTCAACAACGGATAATACGATTTTAACTTCAATGGTTACAATCGATATATCTTGGCGTTACTTACAGCCCTTTCTAATAAAATGATTTATTATTTAGAGGTTTCCAAAAAACTGAAAATCATCTCTTGCAAATATTAGGAGAGTAAATCATGCTATCAAGAATATTTACCTCCCATTTTGTTTGTCATCATGTCAGCCATTTATAATGACATTTGTATAAACAATTGCTATCTTACTTTTTGAGTTTTTTTAAGAAAATTTGAAAAATAGGTGTTATTTTCATTACGCAATCGCATGAGAACTTAATGAAACTTTTGAATTAAAATGAGCTACAAACGCATTTATCAAACAAATGCTGACCTTTTATCTTACCATAAGGCTAGGTTGTTGTGTTGGAGATCATTTTTGATATTGATCATTTTAATGATATCTTCACCCTTCAATACCTTCTGAATCGGTTTAGATAACTTATTTTAGTTTGCAATTTGAGTGTTAGTATGTTATTAAATTTAAATATGATTACACACTGCACGTACATATTCAAATTCTATTTCAAAATTATTACAATTGATGTGTCGTATAATAAATAAATTCTAATTTTGCGTATTTAAGGCTTTAAAAACCCTCATTGAGCTAACATTCACTTTTTGTATGTTTGGTACTTTAGTGTACCTTATCCAGTAGGTAACGGATTAGTTTTTAATCTTACAGGAAATTCTTGGCGTGGCACACCATCATCCCACTAGTTTTATAAGTTTTCATCTTCAGTACTACAAGTACTTATAATAAATAAAAAATAAACAAAAAAACGTTATAATCGTTATGGTCACCACCAGTCACCACTCAAAATTTAATCATCAATTCTTTCATCATCCTTTATATGTTACACATCTTCAAATTGATGACTTGTAAACTATTAAGTAGTAAGTTTTGGGTAGAAATTTTTAATGCGTATTATAGGGGTGAATTTCGAAAAGAAAACCTAAAATGAAATTCAATTTTCTATTTGATAAATAGAACCCATATTATTACTTAACCTAAATAAACTGGAACGGAAAAGATTAATTATTTCAGAATAAATAAATGAATTAAAGACAAAAAAGAAACATTTAAAAAAATTATATTTGCTTAATTTACAAAAAAGGTCATTTCTATAAATATTCGAATATAAACCTAACTGAAGGGTATATAAAGTTAGAAGGAGAAACAATTTTGATATTTCTTTACCTTTAAAAAAAACAGTTCATGTTTCATCTCATTGGGTTGAATTGTATGTAATGTGGTGAAAGATTTTCACAGCGAGGAACATGTATCAGACAATTATTTGGTTTACGTTATACGATTAATTTCTTAATTAAATTATTATGTGGGCATGAATATCTTGAGAGTTACCTTCTTAATATCATTTTTCCTAACAAAATTCCAATAGCCTAGAATTCCTTACCTAGATATAAAAATATACCGATGTCTAAATTATAGGTTAGAGCACACATTCTTTTAAGCCATAAGAAGCCGTCAAGCACCCATTTTTCGTTAAAGACATTTTTTCTTTATTCATACGTCAACTCTAAGCTATTTCAAGTTTAATCAAAAATTCACAAATTAAAAGTACTCAAGATATCATAATTATTTTATTCACTATATTAAATTTGTTTTTTATTCGTTTTCCATTATGGTCGAAATAGGTTGAAAAATTGTTGAAAACAAACGTTTTTTAGTATCTTAAAATGGATTAGCCTGATATACAGTATAGCATGGTAGATAACATGACAACAAGACAGGAAAAAAGGAGAAGGTTTGTAGATTGCGAAAATAAAGAATGGAAATTATGCAGAGGTTTGAACCTAAACCCAGAAGAATTTTATGTTCTTGTCAAATGAGTCGGGCAGAACTAATATGACCACGGGTATAAGCAGAAGCAGAATAATTTAAAACGAAATGCAATCCTAAATGAAAAAGGATAAAGAAGTGAAATCTCTCAAATTTGATAGAGATGAAAGTTTGTGAAGTGGTTATGGTTAGATAATATTTTACGTTTTGATTTGTAAACTGTAAACAGTTAGACTGTGCCGTTCAAGCAATGAATTCAATTTTCTTTCACTACTAAATCGAATAGTCTGTCTTTAATGTGAATTGATGTTTTTGTTAAAATGTTTAATATTTTTACCGCACTGTAACCGATAATTTAAATTTGGATCGTTTAAAATCTCAGAGCTTTCACTTCAGAACGAGCAATCAATATCAACGTAATAATCTACCTTTTGTGTAAAAAAATCCAATCAACCGTTTTACACAAAACAATCTCCACAATATAGAACAAAAAAGTGTAGCTAGAACAATCAATTCAATTTAACAAAAATTTTCTTTGCATATATCAAATTTAATTTTTTCGATTTTTAAGTTTTTTTACTTTTATTCAGATAAAGCTTAAATATTTAATGTTGATCCTTTTTCTGAAAAGTCGTTTTCAATGCCGTATTAATAAAACATAAAAATTAAATTTCTAGATTTTTGGAGGGTAAAGGATAAAAATAAAAATTGTGAAAAAATAATAATAATTTAATGAATAATAAAAATGGTAAATTATGGAGAAAAAGCTCCAAAAAAGTTTATCGTTCTTAATTTGATTGATTGTGTTAAGCAGTTTTGTATGAATGTATATGTTGTTATGAAATTCGTAGAAAATAATGGTAACGCATGGAATGTGTTATGGTTTTGGTATTATTAATTTTACTACTAAATTAGTTGAAAAGTTGTGAAAAAAATATTGTAAATATATGAAAATAAAGTTTTTCTCCAGTATGGAAATACATTTGAATTATGACTTTTTTATTATTACCTTACCTTGTATTACATTCTCGAGCCGAAAGTGAAACTCTTACCCCCACTTTTTGGCATTTCTCGACGTTTTAGGACCTACTGATTCTAAAGAAGCAAAAAAATGTCTGCCGGCCGGCCGTCCGTCATTGTCTACGAAATCTAAAAAACCGCTGGAGGAATTTCAAAAATTTTTGTTTCTAAAATAGGTATACTCAATGGACAGGTCCGAAAGGATGTTGTGCTCGATAACTGTACCAGAAGTGTGTCGAAAAAATCGTCAAGTGTGTCAAAACAAGGAAATTTGCATATTTTTTGCTTAAAAAACGTTCATTTTAAGTGATTACGAGTAGGAACATTGAATTTGGAGAAATCTAGATGGTCGGTATTGGTATGTGAGACCAAAAACTAGATTATTGCATTCTAGGTTTGTCAAAAAAATGTTGTCAAGTGCGTCAAAAGAATAATTTTCATTCATTTTTTTACCCAATTTTTGGGAAAAAAAAAATTAAATATATTTGTATGACATGGAATGAGAACATGAAATTGGACATGGATATTTTGATTTTATTATAGTTTTTGAAATATTTTTGGAATTTTGAAAAAAGTTTGTATTTTTGATTTTGTTATAATTTTTGTAATATATTTAGAATTTTGAAAAAAATTAAATTTTTTTTGAATTTGTGAATTTAATATATATTTTTTAATTTTAAAAAAAGGTTAAATTTTTGATTTTGTAAGATTTTTCGATATATTTTTAGAATTTTGAAAAATTTAAAATTTTTGATTTTATTATAATTTTTGGAATTTTTTCAATTTTTGATATTGTTATAATTTTTGCAATAATTTTAGAATTTTGGAAAAAGTTTGAATTTTTGGAATATTACTAGAATTTAGAAAATGTTTAAATTTTTGTTTTTATTATAATTTTTGGAATATTTTTGGAATTCTGAAGAAAATTTGTATTTTTGATTTTGTTATAATTTTTGGGATATTTTTAGAATTTTGGGAAAAGTTTTTTTAAATTTTGAATTTTTGATTTGGAAAAAGTTTCATTTTATGATTTTGTAATATTTTTTGAGTTATGAAAAAAATTTGTATATTTGATTTGGTAATAATTTTTGAAATATTTTTAGAATTTTAAAAATGTTTGTATTTTTGATTTTGTTATAATTTTTGCAACATTTTTAGAATTTTGGAAAAAGTTTGAATTTTTGAATTAAAAAATTTTGCAACAATTTTAGAATTTTGAAATAAGTTTCGTTTTTTGATGTTGTAAGAGTTTTCGGAATATTTTTAGAATTTTGAAAAACTTTAAATGTTTGATTTTGTTATAATTTTTGGAATTTTATAAAAGTTTGTACTATTGATTTTGTTTTAATTTTTGGAATATTTTAAATATTTTGAAAAAAGTTTGAATTTTTGAATTATGAATTTTTGCAGTATTTTTAAAATTTTGAAAAAATTTAAATTTTTGATTTTGGTATAATTTTTGAAATTTTGAATAAAAATTGTATTTTTGATTTTGTTATAATTTTTGCAATATTTTAAGAATATTGGATAAAGTTTCAATTTTTGATTTTGTTATAATTTTTGCAATATTTTTAGAATTTCGGAAAAAGTTTCATGTAATAATTTTATTTTAATTTTTACAATATTTTTGGAATTTTGAAAGAAATATTAATTTTTGATTTTGTAATATTTTTTTGAAACACTAAATGTTTTTGAGTAGTTTGAGTAGTTTGCGTAAGTTTTTGAGTAGTTTGAGTAGGTTTTTGAGTAGTTTGCTAGGTGTGTCATCTTTTCACTAAGTTATATTAATTTATGATCTGTTATAATTTTCCGGCATCGTATTAATATTTCGTGTTTGTTTTGTAATAAATTTCTAAGCAGAGATAAAAAAATACTTGTACTTTAACAAAGAGTTTTATGTTTGTTATACATCGCTGCCCAGAACTAAAAACCATGTCCTCATAAAAGTTTTTTTTGTCGAAAACGTATATCAAAATCCTTAACCCAGACCGAAGTCTTGATATTTCAGAGCTGTTAGATTTCAGCCCCTTCATATTTTTACCTTATAACTTTATATCCAAAATTGTTGATTTTCCATTTGTCCAATACTTTTTAGCAATACATTTCTGAAACCTATTATCAAATCAAATTAGATTGGTGACATTGGTGACATTGGTGCAATGGTGACATTGGTGCAATGTCGTAAACATTGTTATAATTGCCAAAACCCACTGTAAAAATTAATATTTCTCGGTTTGAACTAACTTTTAGTAAATGTCAATTTTACATGTTAGCTTATTAAAACACATTGTAATATCAAAAAGTCCGAGCGGCAGGATGTCCACTAGAAATAGGTAGATTTCGAGATCAGACAGTTTTGTGTACAAGTAGAATCTGATGTATCAGATTAGTTTAAATAAAACAAAGTAATTGAGCAACTTCACGAAGGTTCAACAACGTTTTGACTTGACCCCTTTTAATATTGATTATTTTTTGTTCATAGATAGTCTTTCATAAATAAAAGATACAAGTTCTCTTAGAATTTTTTTTTTTCAACCAGGGGTCTTCAAAGGGTTGTTATTTTGTAAAAAATAAACCAAATTAAAAAGATTCGAGTCAAAATGTCGCAAAATTTTGCTGAACTTGACTGAAATTGCTCATATTTTTTTTATTGTGCATATATAATTTTTATAAAATTTTAAAAAGTTCATTTAATAATAAAATATTTGATATTTAACATAAAAAAAACCTCTTAGTTTATAACGCAATTTTTATAATTTTCCTTCAGAACAAAACAAACTGATTCCCGACAGTCATATGCACAACGAATTTTATCTTTAAAACAAAAAATAACGCATGTCCTAAACTTTTACAAGTAGTTAGATATCAAATAAGCTTCAATTTAGTTAAAAAAAAAAGGTGTAGCGCCATCTTTTCTTTTGTTACACCGTTTTTTTCTTATGTTACACCGTTAAAAATTATTTCAAAAAATTAACAGTGTACATTTTTAAAAACTTTGTTCTAATATCTATTCAACGACATATCATTTATGAAAATCGATTGAGTAGTTTTTCTACAATCGCTCGTCAAAATGCACCCACATCACAAAATGTTGAAAAAAAAAATTCTAAGAGAACTTGTATTTTTTATTTATGAAAGACTATCTATAAACAAAAAATAATCAAAATTAAAACGGGTCAAGTCAAAATTTCTCAAAAATTTGCTGAACTTGTCTGAAATTGCTCAATTACAAAAAGATATTGAACAAATTTTAAAAAGAAAATTAGCTTCATAGGCTTTGTGCGAATTCACAAATATTTGACAGAACAAAGTTTTTGGTGAAGGTGAAATTTGTAAAAACAAAATTTTGACATCAGATGAAAAACTTTTTAATTTTTATGTTTGCTGTTAATAAATATATATAATATATAATATGTTGATTATGTTGATTCTAAACCACATCACAATATATAATATATGTATTAATCTAAATATTACTTTGGCACTCAAAAAAACTTCTGTAATATATTATTGTTCCTTCTGAAATAATTTGTTATGCCCACTGTCACAATTTGATGATGTTAAAAGCTATACCAAATTTTAACTTTTCGTTATGGTGAATATAAATTCCAAAAGACAAAATTTTGACAATTAGTAGTTGTAATCTGTCATTATTTCGTCAATTCGCACAGAACTATATAGGCAAAACTACATCTATGCAATTTTACTACAAACAAATATCAAATCTACCACAGAGCATATTTGTGACAATGTATGACACTATATGAAAAACGCACGGCAAACTTACTCTATAATCTATATCATACGTCGTGCAATTACTGCGAAATATCATAATAGCTTATTTAAAATTAATTTCTTCTTTTAAAATCTTTTTATTTTTTTTTCATTGATTGTTTTAAGGTTTTTGCAAATTGTTGTTGCTGGGGATTGCTGCAAACTTTTTTATTGAAGCCGACAAGTCAAAAACCTCTAACTGCAGAGGTATATATTTAAAAGAAACTCCACAGATTCTAAATTTATGAAATTTTTAAAAACATTAGTATCTATGCGGCCGTTATAACGGATTTAAAAAACCAACTTTTTTTTCTAGTAGAAAGCCTCTTGTTTCACAACCATGAGTCGGATTTTTCTGATTTACGAAGTTGTCCAAGGTATTAATAAAACACATATTTTTAGAAACATTTTTTTGATCTGGCCTTACAAATGCGACCGTGAGAGTTTACCGTTTTACAAACTTTTTTGTTGAAGCTGCTCACTCAGGAAGCTCTAATTGTAGAGGACTTTTTTTAGAAGAAATATAAAAAAAAGATTCTAAAGATTCTTAATTTATGAAGGTTTTAAAAATATTAGTATTCAAACGGGCGTTATAACGGATTTAAAAAAACAACTTTTTTTCTAGAATAAAGCCTCTAGTTTCTTAACCATTTGTCGGATTTTGCTGATTTACAAACTTGTCTAAGATATTCATAAAACAGATATTTAAAAAAAGGTTTTTGATCTGGCTCCACAAATGCGACCGTGAGAGTGCCGGTTGTTTAAAAATATAGTGCCGGTTGTTTTTTTTTGCAAGCTTTTCTGTTGAAGCCGTTCAATGCAACATTAGTCAATGTTAAATTTACAAAAAACGCCTTTGGCCCCGTTTTATAGTTAAACATTGTTTGTTTAACATAATTTTGAATTGGAGGGGTTTTTTGTTAGCAATTAAGCACATATTGGAAGTCACTTGAATTTTGCAATTCGAAATAATTTTTCATTTTCCCTAAAATTCGTTTAGAAAAATATTTTATGTTTCGTGCCAGTATTCGAACTCACACTCATCAGAGACACATATGTTCAAAACCCGTGTGTCTTACACAACTTAGCCACAACGAACCATATTTTAATTTTCGTGTTCAGATAATTTCTAAATTGAAACTTCATTTTTTTTCATATTTACTTTAGTTGAATCTTTCATATATGATTACATATTTGAAATTGCATTTCTTTGGTTGGGGATTTGAACATGATCAAATGCAATTTCCAATATGTAATCATAGATGAAAGATTCAACTTAAATAAATATGAAAAATGATGGAGTTTCAATATAGAAATTGTCTGAACATGAAAATTAATATATAGTTCGTCATCGCCGCTGTGGCTAAGTTGTGTAAGATACATGGGATTTGAACACGTGTCTCTGATAAGTGTGAGTTCGAATCCTGGCACGAAATACAAAAATTTTTTCTAAAGGAATTTTAGAGAAAATGAAAAATTATTTCGAATTGCAAAATTAAGCCTAATTGCTCACAAAAATCCCTCCAAATTAAAATTGCCTTAAAGTTGTCTATATTTCCTAACCAAAAATATAGCAATAAATTGACCGTGCGTCAGATATTAGTTTCGCATTGATTGACAATAATCAATAATGACTCTATACTCGTAACTTAGGATGTTGATTAGAATGTTGACTTAAGATGTTGACGAAATATTCTCTCATCCTATTTAATTCATACATCGTTATGTCTAGAAATTTAGTACGAAAAATCCCAAAATAATTATGAATATTTTTCCAATGGTTTTTTTTCTCAGTGTAGAGTTGAAATTTGAATACAAGATGTAAGTACAAGGGTACTGAAAATCCGAAATTCTACGTCCACGCCGTGCTATCTGGGTAATGCTAACAGAATTAGGTTGGTGTAGTTGAAAGGGGCAGAGTAAATACTGCTTATACTCAATGATTCTGCACCGGGCGAGTCATTGGCCCCATAAAACCAATACAACTCAAGCGTTTGTCTTGGATCAAGCGGCTTGGTATATAAACGTGTAAAAAGGCTGTTTCTGGTGACCTCAAGATGCAGAACGAACCCATTCATGAAAATTTAGATTGGGCAAAGGGCTAACCCCCCATTTCCGTAAAAATTAATTTGTTATGAACTCTGTACACTGGTCTCGGAATATCTCGGATTCATTACAAGATCGACCTTGGAAAATGTACCCGGATTACGATTTAAAAATCGGAAGCTGGTACGTGCTAGGCCTTAGAAGACCAGGAGATCTCTTAAAGCTGACACGCCAAGTTGATAGCTACACACTGGATATAGTGGCATTACAAGAACTAAGATGGCCAAGCCTTGGAATCCATAAAATAGCGAAAGGACACAATCTTTATTATTGCGGTCATCAAAACGGAGGAGAGTTTGGAATTGGATTTCTTATACACCGTCGCGTGAATTAACATATTATCGACTTCTGCCCAACTAATATGCGGCTATGCACATTGAGAATCCATACGCAAACATTTAATCAACGATTGTCAATGTTCATGCACTTACTGAAGAAAAAGCAGATGATATTAAAGACCTGTTCTTCCTAGAGCTCGAAGAAGTCATCAATAACATCCCACGGCACGATATAAAAATCGTGGTAGGAGTGGTAGGAGTGCAGAACTTAAAACACATATCGCCCCTAACAGCTTGCATCATACCAGTAACAATAACGGTTTTCGCGCAGCCAAGCTGGCTATGATGTATAATCTAGTTAATTCCAGCACTTTCTTCCCTCACAAGAGAATTCACAAGGCAACGTGGAAATCAAATGAGGGAAAAACGGAATATCAAATCAATCACGTCATGATCTCTAAGAGACACTCTACAAGTGTAACTGACGTTCGATCATACAAAAAACTGTGAAAAAATGTCTAAAAAACGATATACATATTTCAATTGAATTTAGTTATTTGCAAATAATTGTTTATTATATAATTGACCCCTTTATCTTGTAGCTGAAACCTCAACAAAAAATATAAGCTTTGGAACGTTTCATTCGGCTTAATAGGTTTTGCACAATTCCATTTTCCACTTAATGTCTGAAAATAAGTTGTTAGTTTTGGGCAGGCCGCAAGGTCTGCGTTTTTATCTGATCGTAATCTGCTTGACGGCAGTCGAAAGGGTAAAATGTCAGCTTTAATTAACAATTGTGTTGCCTAAACCCATATTCAATATTAACAACAATTACAGCGGCTTAAAAACGGGGAAGGACTAAGGAATCTAGTTGCAAAATTAAATTTTTCAACGAATTTTCAACTTAACGAGATGCGGTTTTAAAATTTGCAAAGTGGCTACAAAACCGAAGATTTAAAAAAATAGAGCTCTCTAACATGATTTGGGACCGAGTTATGACCCAATTTGTTTTTAAAACGCCGATTGTGACCTTGATTTTGTATGAAATATATTGACAGGAACGGAGCCTTTCCCTCCAAAATGATGCTTTTGTGCTGACAAGACCATGCTGACAAGACCTACCGAACACGCAATTGGCTACTCTGACTTCTGCTAATCACAGACTCTATGAAAAATCAAAAAAGGAAACGTACTGCAGTATACAACAGGCGTACGAACCCGAGCAGAAATTTGTTAGGGCTCAAGTAAGGCCCTGATCAGGTTTGCCCTAACCCGGATCAGGCATTGGTAGGGCTGCCTGATTGGGCCTTGATCATGCGTGTAACGCTGTTGCCCTATCAGGTCCTGATTGGGATTACCGGATCAGACCCTGATTGGGATAATCGGATCAGGCCCAGATTGGGATATCCTGACCAGACCCTGATATATATTTATATATTATATACATAAATTAATCAAATTAAAATAAAAACATTACAATGGAAAAAATTAAAACATACATACCACCTTAATGACTATTATTATAGTCGTTCAGCTGAGAAGCTACAACTAAAACATACATGAAACGATTTTAGCTATATATTTCTAATTTCTAGCTAGGGGTCAAATACGAAAAATCTGATCAGGGCCGGATATATTCAAATAAGGTTAACCCTAAAAGGGTATTCTAAATCAGGCCCGGAACAGGCCCACATCAGATTGCCTTAATAGGGATTGCCCTTGTAGGACTGACCAGGCCCTGATCACGCCCTGACTGACATGACATTGATTTAGGCAATCAATGCTAATTCAACAACATAATAATAAACTTTTTGTTTAAAAATGTTATTAAGTTATTAAAAAAAAATGGGCCATAACTCCATCCCAAATCATGTTAGAGGTCTTTTTTTTTTGAAAATCTTCGGTTTTC
The DNA here is from genome assembly GCA_963693315.1 of Diogma glabrata. Taxonomy (NCBI): domain Eukaryota; kingdom Metazoa; phylum Arthropoda; class Insecta; order Diptera; family Cylindrotomidae; genus Diogma; species Diogma glabrata. The sequence goes on from OY856186.1 coordinate 388,584,557, forward strand.
TAAGCACTTTGAAAATTTTAAAAACGCATCTCGTTAAGTTAAAAATTCGTCGAAAAATTTAATTTTGCAACTAAGGAATTTTCGCCGTTTTTTGAACCGCTGTAATTGTTGTTAATATTGAATATTGGCTTAGGCAGCACAATTGTTAATTAAAGCTGACATTTTATCCTTTCACCTGCCGTCAAGCAGATTGCGATCAGATAAAAACTCAGACCTTGCGGCCTGCCCAAAATTAACAATTTTTTTTCGACATTAAGGCCCATATTTTTAAACTAGGATAAACCGTCGGATTAATCCATAGTTTTCGAAAATCCACAGTTTTAACTAAGGCTACTTTTGGTAATTATAAAGGTGGATAGGATCTATGGATTTTGTTGTGATATTTTATTAAAACTGCTTGTTGGGACACTTGTCATTTTTTTAAATTTTTCCAGTAATATTGTTTTTTGAATTATCCCAATTGTCTTTTTTTGTCTTATATTGCCTTATATTGCCGCTGTACTCTGACTTATTCCTATTAAATCACCGATTACCAATTGACACGACCCCGTTGCATAATACCTCAAACATACCAATATCTGTTGTATCGTGGTCAAAGGATACCCACGAAAGTCTAATGGTTCAATGTCGTTTTTTATAATGCTTTCTAAATAATGAACTATTTCTTTAGAAAACCAGAATCGCATCCTAAACTCTTCCGCATTATAATATTAGACATCAATCCTTTCTTGAAATATTTTTGGTTGTGTTATTCGTTAACTTGGTATGGATGAAAAACGTGATCTACGCAAGTGAAAAAGTCGAAATTTGAATTTGACAATTTTTGATTTTCCTGAAACTTGGCATATAAGCAGTATGGACAAAATAAAAAATACAGCTTATTTTAAAATTTTTTTAAAGTGTATAGTTTGAGCACAGGGGGCACCCCATAATGCATGAAAAATGAAAATTCTGCCAATCCGATGTAACTTTGAAATTAAATTGCTCAAGAACAGCTAACGATTTTATCAAACTTTATTTTGTTTGATAGATGATTAATTAGCCGTTTGAAAAAAAAATTAATTTATTGTTTTTATAATTAATTTTTAAATAAAAATATTAAAAACTTTTTTAAAGATGGCGCTAGGGTCAAAGATCAATTGGAATTTAATTAATTTTTTTTTCTGAAAATAGTTCTATCCTTACTCTAAAATATGTCAAATTAACTCAGAGGCGTTAATTTTTGTTCTTAAGATATTTAATTTTAAAGATTTTTAGTCAGTCTAAAATTCTAATTGTTCATTATTTTTTCGAACAATTTTTATCATCAAAAAATTTTAACCACTGAAGTTCGAGAAAATAATGAACAATCAGAATTTTAATCGGACTAAAAATCTTTAAAATTAAATATCTCAAGAACAAGAATTTTAGCCTCTTTGTAAATCTGATATATTTTAGAGTAAAGATAGAACTATTTCAAAAAAAAAAATTAATTAAATTCCAATTGATCTTTGACCCTAGCGCCATCTTCAAAAAAGTTTTTTTAATATTTTTATTTAAAAATTAATTATAAAAACAATAAATTAATTTTTTTTCAAACGACTAGCTAATCATCTATCAAACAAAAAAAAGTTTGATGAAATCGGTATAGCCGTTCTTGAGCAATTTAATTTCATAGTTACATCAGATTGGCCGAATTTTCATTTTTCATGCATGTTGGTGTGCCCCCTATGCTCAAACTATGCACTTTCAAAAAATTTTAAAATAAGTTGTATTTTTATTTTGTCCATACTACTTATATTCCAAGTTTCAGGAAAATCAAAAATGGTCAAGTTTTCACAACTCTGTCTAGAGCAGGTTTTTCATCTATGATTATTTCATATTCTGAATCATTAGACTCAGAATAAAAAGAAGATGAATTAGCAAGATTTTGCATCGCTTTTCTTAGAAATTTTACTATACTTGCATATATTTAAAAACTGTTTGACGCAACGGAATGACGTTTTGTATTTTCGAATTTTCTAAAATAATGTAACCGCGGTTGAAGCCATCGATATTGAGGTATAAATCTGAGGATACATTTTTAATCCAAGATTGAATTAATGGATTTATCTACGTTTAAAAATACGAAAGAGAAGATAAATCGGCCGATTTATCTCTATCGACGTTCAAAAATACGGGCCTAAGTGCAAAATGGAATTGTGCAAAAACTATTAAGCCGAATGAAACGTTCCAAAGCTTATATTTTTGTTGAGATTTCAGCTACAACATAAATGGGTCAATTATAATTTAAACAATTATTTGCAAATAACTAAATTCAATTGCAAAATATCGTTTTTTTGATTATTTTTCGCAGTTTTTGCAAAAATTTGCAACAAAAACTTTTTATTTTCTTTTTAATTTTAAGTTATAGAAAAACATGCAAGGAAACCATAACGTTCCATGGCACCAGTATCCTAAAGTGCACCATTTACGAGTTACATCGCTTACAAGGAACCAAAAAAAATGTCTGCCAATTTGTTGAACAACTCCAGTCCCCAGGTTCCGGGCGAGTTGATTCGGCAGGTCCATTATGTGAGTACCCTCCCCCAGAGATTAAAAAAAATTCTGACCTGTAACCGACAACAACACGTACAATCCGTAATTCTATGGGCCTACATCTATTTAGACTCCAAATTATTTATAACTATATACATATTATGTGTTAACTATTTCAGATTATGCAACATCAGTTTATGAAACTTTATTTTGGTTTTAATATGTTTGTCTTATTTTTTCTGGTAACTGGTAATCTTAATATTTAACAATAAAAGCTTAAATTCCCATTTATGTTTAAACTGTAAGTATTATCTTTTAAAATATCCAGTTTTTGGTAAAAAATTATTTAAACTGGAGCGTTGTCCCAAATTAATAGATTATTCTTGCGGAATATGTATGGAAATAGTCGTTACTCGTTAATAATAACTGTATGTATGGTTCAAAATAATAAAAGCATATAAATAGCAAACGCTTTGGAAATTGTATGTTATAATTAAAACAGTAAAAGCTCAGACATCATTAATTATAAAAATTATTTTAAAGTATTCGCAAGTAAGTGTTTATTTATTTTGATGTAATCTTAATCTTGAGCAATTTATAAAAACAAGAGTGACTTGTCAGCAGCAGTTTTCTTGTTCTATAATTATACTGATATAATCTCTACAATTTAGTCGATTTCATATATAAATATATGTAAGGTTTAAAGCCATTGACTAAGCATTTGGCTTCAGGTTATTGTTTAAATTAAATTAAAAAGTGAAATATTCAAAAGGAATTTAATCCTTTAATATTTATTATTATAGATTTGGCATTTTCTGCATTTTAAGCGTGGCCACTGCGTTCACTTTTAGAGTTGAGATAAAACAATTTGTTTTGTCCATTAATTGTGCTCATATTTTTAGGATTTATTTAGGAGTTGTGTCGGTTATTTTATTGTTTAAAGTGTTTGTATTATTATTTAAGTTTGATGTTTATTGCGTTTGTAATGATAATTCGCAGGACGAATTATGCTAATCGTTTTTTTGTAGAATAGTTTATTGTATAACTAGTGTGAACAGGTTTTCCAACAAGAATGCATAGTTCACTCAATAATTTGCGTTTGGAAACGTAGTTCACACTAGTTATACGCATTAGATTTTGTAACAAATGCACAAAATTTAATGAATGATTATTTAATTTACCCAAGTAACAATTGTTAGAGCTGAAAGAATCAATCTGCTTTATTACAGTTAAGATGAATAAATAAGTCTGATAGCTCTTAAACGTAATTAAAAGCGATTCATTGTTGCCTAAAAGTTCTAGTTCTTTTGCTTGTAGAGCATTTAGCTTTATAATGAGCTCTATAACCACTGTTAGAGCTTATATATATATATATATATATATATATATATATATATATATATATATATATATATATATATATATATATATATATATATATATATATATATATATATATATATATATATATATATATATATATATATATATATATATATATATATATATATTATATATATATATATATATATATATATATATATATATATATATATATATATATATATATATATATATATATATATATATATATATATATATATATATAGGGTCATTCCATTTTAAAGTCAACCTTCATGCTAAAGTTTTTTTTCTTCACAAAACTGTAACTGTGACCTATAATTTTTTTTTCATATATTTTACTATAAGATATGGCAACAACTGTGAAAATTCCAATATTGTTATTTTGTTTAGATAGCAATTAAGCGCATGGTTGTGAAAAAGGCTTAATATACGAATTTAAATATATCTACAAAGAATATAGCATAGCACAAATATAATAAACCGAATTGTTTTAGACTTTTTATTTTCTGAAAGCTAAAGTTTGGAGTGTCTGAATTGGACTGCTTTAATTTCCAAATAAATGAGGTATGCATTCTAAATGCATGAACTCTTTTGTGTTACGTTAGTCACGTTACGTTAGTCACACATCATTTAAATCAAAAGCGTCAATTTATGAAAAACTAACAAATTTTTTAAAAAGTTATTGGCTTTTTTAAAAAATACATTAATTACATTGAAGAAACTTATCAATAAATTTTATGTACATTTTCAACATCTAGAGAATTTTGGTTCATAATTTAGGTGTTAATTTAATGGTATAAAAAATGTTACGTTAGCCACATTTACATATTTATTTAAAAAATATCTAAAAAACTTTAATT
>OY856186.1:388589498-388617699 GCA_963693315.1 Diogma glabrata
ATATATATATATATATATATAATGTATGCAGCTTGTGTTTGGTCTCCGATCTCAAATGAATTGGAATATGAAATAGAAAAGGTTCAGCATACATTTGTTAGATATGTCTCGTATAGAATTAATAAACCAATGTCATTTTTTGAACATGATTATAGTGCAAGAAGTAAAGAATTAAATCTTTGTACATTGAAATCTAGCAGGAATTGTCAAATATTATTAGTTTTTTATAAACTTATAAATAACCAGTTAATATCATCCAAGTTATTAGCAATGATAAATTTTCATAGTCCAGGCAGACATTTAAGGGATAATATGATTTTATTTGTAGTGCCCTATAAATATTTGAAGGTTAAAAACAAATCATTTATTTATGGAGCTAGTGAATTAATGAATGAAAACTACAGGTGGATTGAATTATATAACTGCTCCTTAACTAAATTTAGAATATTAATTAATGATAAAATTAAAGAATTCTAAGCCTCTCATGTAAACTCATGTTCAAAATTAATACTCCTTATACACTAATGTTTAATTTTATAATTTTATTTGAACATACTTTGGTTAAGAATTATTACTTAAGAATCATATAATCTATTATAACTAAATTTATACCCTATGGGTTGTTTTTAATGTAATATTATTATTCTTTTGATATTGTTATGTATTATGAATATTACTATATTAATTCGTATATTATTATATTGAGATGAATCAATGAAGCAGTCAAGATGACATCTTCTCTAATTATGTAATTTAAATGTATATATTGGGTGATTAAAAACCCGTTGAAATTTGAAAATAAAAAAAATAAAATAAAATAAAATAAATATATATATATATATATATATATATATATATATATATATATATATATATATATATATATATATATATATATATATATATATATATATATATATATATATATATATATATATATATATATATATATTAGGGTGCTTTTTTTTTGGGTGACAATTCTTTTTTTCTGGTGCCCCACCAAAATTTTGTTGGAAATACCCAAGAAAACGTCCTCCTAAAATAAGAGCTCTAAAAATTAATGTTTAGCACTCGGCATCAGCGTTTGAAGATTTTCCATACAAAATACATGTAAGCTATAGTGTTTTTAAAAAAAAAAATTACAGCTCAGCGGCATTTTATACTATTTCAAAAAGGAAAAAAGCCACTAGCTCAGGACTAAATTATCTACAAAAGTGCCTAAATAGATGTAACTGTAACTTACACCGGTGACACAGTACAGATCACTAAAGTCAGTTTTATGTGTTTTTCTTGTTCTTTTGTTTTTATTGCATAAATGGCTAAAGCTATAGGAAAAATGTCAATAACAAAGTTGTAGTTAGTTAAGTTTCCTACAAAAAACTCAAAAGAACCGAATTTCTATGATTGATATTTCTCGAGATAATAAGCTTTTATTAAAATGGATGTTTTAAGAGATTTTCGTCATCAATTTATGAAAATCGCAAGTTCTAAAATAATAAAAGTTTATTATCTCGAGAAATATCAAGCATAGAGATTCGGTTACTATTAGTTTTTTGTAGGAAACTTAATTAACTACAACTTTGTTATCGACATTTTTCCTGTAGCTTTAGCCATTTATGCAATAAAAACAAAAGAACAAGAAGAACACATAAAACTGGCTTTAGTGATCTGTACTGTGTCACCGGTGTAAGTTACAGTTACATCTATTTAGGCACTTTGGTAGATAATTTAGTCCTGAGTTAGTGGCTTTTTTCCTTTTTGAAATAGTATAAAATGCCGCTGAGCTGTAATTTTTTTTTTTAAAAACACTATAGCTTACATGTATTTTGTATGGAAAATCTTCAAACGCTGATGCCGAGTGCTAAACATTAATTTTTAGGGCTCATATTTTAGGAGGACGTTTTCTTGGGTATTTCCAACAAAATTTTGGTGGGGCACCAGAAAAAAAGAATTGTCGCCCAAAAAAAAAGCACCCTAATATATATATATATAATCTTATAGAGCACGCTGTTTATTGGAATAAAAATTTAAAAAAAACAAAAAAATCTAATATAGAACTTACTGCTCCACTATGTTTGTTTATTATTTTGTATTTCACCTGTTGTTCTTATGAAAATAAAAGGATAATGATATACGGCTTCTTGCTTATAATAGAAAGAAACCGTCCTTATTTAATCTAAGAAAATATAAAAAGTCAGCCATACTTGAATTTGATATCAAATTTGTTTTTATTTTATTTTTGCATTTGGCTCAAAATCATGCCAAAATTTCCCAACACTGCTTAAAAAAAATTGTAAAATGCAGTTTGTCATGAAAATAAAAGTTAAACATTTTTAATAATTAGTAATTAATAATTTTTAATATTGAAAAATTACCAGAATAAATATTACCATGTTGTCTATAAGAATATAAATATAATGTATATGCAGCTCTAAAATATGATAATGATTGAAAGTTGTGACTAAAGATGGGCTTTTAAAACTAAAGATGGGCTAAAGTTCAACTTTTTTTCTTTCTCAAGAAATATAGGGAAATGAAATTTTTTCTCGAGAATTGAGAAAATTTAATATTATTTTTCCATGAAAAATGAAATTAAAAGCAATTTTTAATACGTTTTTATCAATTTTATTTCATTTATACATACAGTAAATAAAAAATAAAGTTTGTAAGCCAGCCAAAGCTTAATTTCCTTCTTTCATTAAATAATGTTTCAAGAAACATAAGCTATCTATGGATTTATCCGATAGTCAGTTTCTCTTTTTCGACACAAAATGCCCTGAAATTGAGAAGTTTCGTTCATTTTGAGTAGATGTTGGCTTAATTGTTGACAAAGCAATTTTCAAGTTATTCAGATTAGCGGTGATTTGACCCGTTGCCTCATTAACATTTATTTCTCTAATAATTTCTGCAAAGCCATCATTAGCTATCTGAGATTTCTTTAAAGTTTCTTGAATGGACTGATCTAACTATTTTTCATAACAGAGCTCTTCTGGTTAATATTGGGTAGTCTCTAGAAAATGTGATTCAAATTCAGTAACATTATTTCCAACAACGTTGCCAAAAGTCTTGTTAAATATTTTTCGCTGTTTTCGCCATATCACTTTTAGATGTGTAATGAAACTCATCATTTCGAGGAAAATTTGGGCATTTAGTGCCACTAATGATTTGTTTTGTCTCTTCGACATTTTTTCGTTTAATTCCATTGCCAGTTTCGTGCTTAGTTCTGATTTTTCTACATGAAGGGCATTGAACAAAAATTTTAGAATGCCTTCGCTAGTAAGAAGATTTGTATCTGTTCGACTTAATGCCGTAACAGCACATTTTATGGGCTTTAATACTTGATGAATAGACTTGGCTACTTCTGTTTTACTCAGTGACCACATTTCTTGGAGGTTTAGGTCCTGCAAAGCATTTTCTATATGAGTAACCACTCTTAAGAAACGCTCTGTCATAGTATCTAAACTATTCCATCTAATTTTGGAATCTAAAAGCAATGCCAGTTCTTTTTTCTTTGTTGTTGTTATATAATTTTGCAGAACGAAATTTTTTAATTGGGGAGTTTTTAAATAATTTTACTATGCTACGAATTTGATAAATAGTCCTGTGAATATTCATATCATTGGTTAACGAAACATTTTCATTGGGCACAAAATCGTCATTATCATATTCACTAATTATTCACTCATTAACTGAAGATTCCGAGCCTTCGTTCTCACTATATATGTCAGTATTACTTTCAGATTGAAGATTTATGTTTTTGTCTTTTTTATTATATAAAACTGAAATAACCGCCAAATGTTTTGCAGGGTTATAACACAACTGTTGGTTGAATTGTGATAATTGCCCAAATTTAACCATAACACTGGCACCATCACTTGTTGTTGACACGATGTCCTTTTCAAAGTTCATTCCAAAAGAAGTTATCCTTTCTTCAACTAATTCAATTATTTTTCTGATGGACAACTTCCATTCATTCTAATTAGACCCAAATTATCCGAATCACCATCACTATAATAAACATAGATATTCAAGTATCTACGACTTCTAAAGCTTGTCCATTCATCGAAAAAAATACTAATTTTTATATTCTGTAATTGCATGATTTTAATTTTCCTAATCATATCATTTTTAACTTCATCATGATAACTGTATATTAACTTCATTATATCTTTTGGTTGTTTTGAAAAATTAAAAGCCAATGATTTAAAACTACTTCTTATAAACTCGCAGATGGCGACAATTTCCATATAGTATATTAAGAAACTAGTTTCATAATCGACGATTTTATCGCACGCAATCTGTTTAGAAAACGACCCGCACAGCGGGGAGTTTTCTAAAGGATAAGTGCGATAAAACGTCTTATGAAACGAGTTTTTTATACTATTTTTTCTATTATGCATTTTTTGTCTTGAAATTTTAAAAAATGTGTATTTTATTAAAAAATTGACAATTTGAAATTTTGTTATTATTACTAATTATTTGCATTAATTAAAATATTTAACACTAATTTAGATGTTATTAATTTTATTTACATAATTATTCGTTTTAATGTTCACTGACGTTTGTATGACCAATGTGACCAACCTTGAAAGACAAAACTTTGCGTATCGTAATGAAGGCCATTTCGATACGCATTTGGGTATCGAAATGACTTTATTTTAGACGCAAAATAGAAAAATACTTTTTCAGTTTTTCAGTTTTACAGTAATAAATTTCTCCATTGTTGTTTTACCTAAATTAGGGTATTCACCATATTTTCTTTTACTTGTGTTCTGTCTAAATGGTTGATTTTCTGTTGGCTTCTTTTTATTTGATGTATCCCTTCCAAATATCGATGCAAGCCAGTGGTGGTTGATGATTTACAGGATAGCGTTTTCTTACACAATTTACACATAGCAAAATCTTTGTCGGTTTTATTTTTCTCAAAATGTAACCAACAATCATCATATGTTTTGTTACTCATGTTTGTACTATTATAATTGAAAGAAACCAAAAGTATTTGTTCAATCATACTATTTGCATATACAGTAACTAAATATATGCTTACTAAGTATCATCAATATTTTATGATAGTTAAGTTTTTATAAAAAATAATTGTTAATCTTCTAATAACTTAAATTTCGCTCGCAAGTTGGTACTATATTGTAACGACTCTCCGTTGGTTCTTTTCGATTATTGAGCAAATACGACAGTAAAAAGACAGATCTTTAGTTAACAAAATCTCAAACTTTATTTATCAACCAGTTACAGCAACTTCCGATTTTAATTACAATAAAATCCAGGGTCTTCAATTTATGCACGATAAACTTCACCGCTTTTCCACAATTTGAATCAATAATATTCGGAATCGTAAAATCTGTATTTACTATTCCACTAAGTTCAAATTCTTTTACTATTAGTACCCAGGCTCAAGTACCACCGATTATTCCTTATACTTGCAAATATTTGTAGACACTTTTAATTGCAAAATTAAAACTGATTATCTGATATTTTGTTCGCTTATTGATATCCAAAAACAAATAAGCCGAAACTTCTGGTAACTCACTGTAGTTGCTTTGTATTTTCTAGAAACAATAGTAAACACCTCTTTTTAATTCATTAATGTAAACATTTGTATAACAAATTTAATTTACATTAATTTATGCAAGTTGTATTAGTTAAAAGGAGTTAACTTTTAATTCATCTTTGCAGAATGTATTGTTTATTTATGAGTAAATTAAATTAACCCATTCTGGACGAAGTTTATTACATTGCCCTCCATTTAGTTTTGTTCGTCCCGAACAATATCAGCTATCGCATTGGTAGTATTACCTTGGTACGGTGCCAACCTTTGCCGATGTATCACTTTCATCTTGGTACGGGGTCCCTTTTGGATGCGGTAGATAACATCATTAATTCGTTTGATTATTTTATATGGACCTTCCCAATCTGGCTGCAGCTTTGGTGATCTTCCCTTAGTTCTCCTGGAGTTGTATAACCATACCAAGTCTCCTTCTTGAAAACCGCCACTAATTGCATTTATGTCGTACCTGGTTTTCATTTTGTCACTGGCGAACTCAATGTGGTCTCGAACCTGTTGATGGATTTTATTCATCTTCTCCCTTAGTTGTCCCACATAATCTGTTTTCGTAGATACCAGACCTCCAGGGATGCCGAACTAGATGTCACTAGGAAGATGAAATTCTCTTCCGAACATGATATTCGCTGGCGTTTCACATGTCGTATCGTGCACTGCGCTACGATAGGCCATCAAGAATAACGGAAGATCCTTGTCCCAATTTCTTTGGTTGGCTTCCACTACCTTCGACAAATGTTCTTCCATGGTTCGGTTGAATCGTTTTACCATGCCATCCGATTGTGGGTTCATAGGTGTAGTTCGTGTTATTCTAATGTCGAGTGTTCTGCACAGCTCTTCCATCAGTTGAGATTTGAAATTCCTTCCCTGGTCGGTATGCAACTCGAGCGGTGTTCCATATCTGCAAACCTATTCATTGACTAACGTTTCAGCGACCGTAACTGCTTCCTGGTTCGGTATCGCATAAGCTTCCGGCCATTTTGTAAAGTAATCAATGACCACCATGATGTATTTGTTACCTTTTGTCGTTTCCGGAAATGGCCCCGCGATGTCCATAGCAATTCTCTCCATTGAGGCGCCCACATTGTACTATTGCATCTCTCCTCGAGTTCTAGTTTTTGGTCCTTTGGTCGCTGCACAAGTATCGCAACGCCGACACCATTGCTCTACGTCGGTTCGATACCTTACCCAATAAAACCTCTCCCTTACTTTGGCTAGGGTTTTATTGACTACCAGGTGTGCTCCAGAAATACTTCCATGCAGCTTTCCCAGTACCTCTTCTACTCGACTTGATGGCAACACCAGTTGTTCTAACACTTTCTTTCCATCAGCGGACTCCCGTTTTCTTTTTAGTGTCCCGTTGTCCATAAATAGTGAGTCCCATTGCGCCCAGCAGCATTTCACCCCCGTACTTAAAGGTGCTACCTCTTTCCACTCCGGTCGCCTTCCCTTGGTTTTCCATTTCAATATTGGAGCCATAGCTGGATCTTCTAGCTGCTCTCTTTTAATTGCCTCGGTACACCAATCCTCAAGAGTTTGGAACTTGATTTGGCTCACTTTCATTGCCTCATTTCCCTCAGTTCTGCTACATGACTTGCACTCCTCTATACAGGGTCTTCTGGACAAGGCATCGGCGTTACCATGGATCTTTCCCTTGCGGTGTTCATCTTTGAAGTCGTAGTTCTGCAGGATCTCTATCCATCTTGCTGCTTGTCCTTCAGGAAATTTGAACTGTAATAACCATTTTAGAGCAGCATGTTCCGTGCGAATCAGGAATGGTTGTCCACACAAATACTTGTGGAAATGTTTCCCAGCCTTGATGATAGCTAGCAACTCCTTCCTCGTGACACAGTAATTCCGCTCCGGCTTTGACAGGACTTTACTGAAGTACGCCACTACTCTCTCATCGTCTCCAATTTTCTGTGACAAAACAGCTCCAGTTCCTACATTGCTTGCGTCTGTATCCAGAATGAACATCTTTCCGGATTCTGGATAGGCTAGTATAGGGGTGTTGCATAGTTTTTCTTTTAAACGGCAGAATGCCTCATTACATTTGGTTGTCCACAGAAACTTGGTATTTACCTCTGTCAATTTATGTAGACTCTTGGCGATATTCGCAAAATTCTCCACGAATATACGATAATAAGTGCATAGGCCAAGAAAACTGCGTAGCTCATGAACATTCTTCGGTACTGGCCAATTTTTTACAGCATCAATCTTCTTGGGATCGGTTCTGACTCCATGTTCTGTAATGATGTGTCCAAGGTACTTCACTTCTTTGTGGAACAGATTGCACTTTTTCGGGTTCAATTTCATTTTGGCATTACTTATTCTTTGGAGTACTTCTTCGAGGTTTATTAGATGCTCTTCAAAACTGCGACCCATTATAATGATGTCATTAAGATAAACGAGGCAGGCCTTCCAGGTTAAACCATACAACACGCATTCCATTAGACGTTCAAATGTTGCTGGGGCATTGCATAAACCAAACGGCATCACATTGAACTCTCACAACCCATTGCCAGAAGAAAATGCTGTCTTTCGTTGATCTTCTGGATGCATTTCAACTTGCCAGAAACCACTCTTCAGATCTAGTGTGCTGTACCATTTGGCCTCTGATAGTGTATCCAGTGTGTCATCAATTCGTGGCAGTGGATAGCTGTCCTTAACGGTTACCTCATTTAGCTTTCGATAGTCTACACAAAAACGGGCTGACCCATCTTTTTTTCTAACTAGCACCACTGTTAGGCTCCATGGACTCTTAGATGGCCTGATGACTCTATCACTTTTCATTTCGTCCAGCATTCCTTGCACTTCCTCGTGTTTAGCTAGTGGTAGTCTTCTAGGAGGCTGCCTGATAGGATGAGCATTTCCAGTGTTGATCCTATATCGCACGATGTTTGTTCTTCCAACATCTTAATCTCCAGTAGAGAAAACGCTGCTCATCTTCGTTAATACCCTCTTGATTTCTTTGAATTCGGCTGGATTCATTCTTTTACTAAGATCTTGAATTATTGCTACTAATGCGGGATTGCTTCTCAGCATGAAGACCTTTTGCTCTTCTTGACAGCTGATTATCTCTTTTATGGTGCTGCATTTGGCGATTTCTTCTCCATGACTGATGATCACTCGTTTATTTGAGAAGTTAATCAGTTGCACTGGAACTACCCCTTCTTTGGCTGCTACTAACGTTCGGCCAATCATAATGCTTCCCCCGAAGTCGTTGTTAGCTGGCTCAATCATCACAGGTGAATTTTGGTCACTTTTATCTAGTAGCTTAGTCCATATGATCTTCTCAGATTTTGCCGGGATCTCAGTTGGTCCGTCACTAATAACACGGACCTCAGAATTGTCGTTGGTGGCGTGTAGCACTATTTCTGTGTTTCCATATCTCAGTACGTGGCTTCCCAGATCTAATATAAAATTGTATTCTTTCATGAAGTCAAGCCCAATTATGCACTCATCTTCTATATCTGCTACAATAAATCGGTGCCTAAATGAATTTCCTCCAAGGTGAACTTCTTGGTCGCTTTCTCCATGAACTAGAACTGTTTCACCCGTAGCTGTTTTTAGGGTGAATCGTCTTGCTGTATCGATCTGACTATCATGAACCACATCTGGACGCACTATCGATCTTGAAGCAGCTGTTTCCAAAGTCAACATGCACGATTTGCTTCCAACGGTTGCCTATAGGACTAGACTGCTATTTTCTCTTTTTACTTGTAATACCATCAATGTAGGGCATTGTAATTAAGCCAGCTTTCGCCCTTCAAAACTGGCACAATCTAGTTTCCCGAATCCGGAACGCGGCATCTCTCTTCCGAATGCGGCTCCCATTTACATTCTCTTTGGGATGTGCCCCAACTTTCCACAGTTCCAGCATCTTACTCTGCTAGATCTACTTCATTGATTTCGTTCAGGTTTATCTTCCAAACTTTTGACACGCATGATCACCCCATCAAGCGCTGCTTTTAGTGGTTCCTCAGCAACTTCGATCTGACGTACCCTATCTGAGCCATATGCTCTTTTTCCAGCTTCCATTTGTAGGGCCAATGCTAAGACTTCCGCAGGTAGTTTCTTTCCGCTTAGATAAAGCTGATTTCTCATTTGTACATCTCGAAGAGCATTGATAAATGTATCAGCTGCCAATTTGTCTCGGTGTTCAGCGTTAATTCGGGTATGACAGATTTACCAGTCTTACAATGTCAGCCTCTAATTCTTGCAAAGTTTCGCTGACTCCTTGTTTTCGTGTGTTGAGCTGCATGCGATAGAGAGCTTGCATAACACTTTCCCCATATCTTACTTCTAAGGCCTCCATTATCTTGCTATAATTACGCTCTGTCGCTGATAGTGTCTGCAAAATTTCAGCAGCAGGTCCCTTCAATGCCAATATAAGCGCGTTTGCTTTTTGCTGGTGATCAACCCCAGTTGTTGCTATCTCAAATTGCATCTTAAATATCTGATACGATGTAGATCCATCAAATGCGGGTGTTTTCACTCTAGCTGGAGCTGCTACCTGACTTTACTTGTGCTATTTCATGGCGGAATTCACTCGAAAGATTGCGTAATTTCTCTTCGTGTTCTTCGGTAACTTTCTGCAGCTCCCTTTCCATGTGGTTGATTTTAACCTCAGCACTGGATACACGTGACTCGATTACTTCACGTAGACTTTCTTGCTTTGCCATCATATCCGCTGCCAGTTTCTCTTGTCGGGCCATCAGATTGTTTCCTTGTTTGGCGATCATATCAGCAAATTGTTGTTGTTGGTTGTTTCCTTGTTTGGCCATCATATCAGCAAGTTGTTGTGCTTGATCTACTTTTTGTTCCGCTGCCAGTTTCTCTTGTCGGGCCATCAGATTGTTTCCTTGTTTGGCAATCGTATCAGCAAATTGTTGTTGCTGCTGTGCCATCATTTCTTTCATCAACACCATCATCGGATCAATTGCTGGGGCATTCTGGACCGGAGCTTCCTCCGGCTCTATTTCTATGACCGCTGTGTTTTGGCCTGCTTCTTCTAAAACTTTACGCAGCCGGAATGCAAGTTCTACCTTCGTTCCATGGATTGGAGCATTCCTCTTCTTCAACTCATCCTTCAGCTGGGTCTGGCTGAGATCACTAATATTTACTGTCTTGACCATTGTTTCAATAATCCCACTTCTGACACCACTGTAACGACTCTCCGTTGGTTCTTTTCGATTATTGAGCAAATACGACTGTAAAAAGACAGATCTTTAGTTAACAAAATCTCAAACTTTATTTATCAACCAGTTACAGCAGCTTCCGATTTTAATTACAATAAATTCCAGGGTCTCCAATTTAGGCACGATAAACTTCACCGCTTTTCCACAATTTGAATCAATAATATTCGGAATCGTAAAATCTTTATTTACTATTCCACTAAGTTCAAATTCTTTTACTATTAGTACCCAGGCTCAAGTACCACCGATTATTCCTTATACTTGTGAATATTTATAAACACTTTTAATTGCAAAATTAAAACTGATTATCTGATATTTTGTTCGCTTATTTATATCCAAAAACAAATAAGCCGAAACTTCTGGTAACTCACTGTAGTTGCTTTGTATTTTCTAGAAACAGTAGGCCACACCTCTTTTTAGTTCATTAATGTAAACATTTGTATAACAAATTTAATTTACATTAATTTATGCAAGTTGTATTAGTTAAAAGGAGTTAACTTTTAATTCATCTTTGCAGAATGTATTGGTTATTTATGAGTAAATTAAATTAACCCATTCTGGACGAAGTTTGTTACAATATTATTTTAGTAATAAAACTAGGTACTATATTATTTTAGTTATAAAATGTAGTAGAATACTGGTGAAAATAGTAAAAGAGTTTTTCTTTAAGTTCAAAATTCATGATTTGTTTGTCAATTGATTAGTAAATATAAATTTTGTTATTCTCGAGAAATAGAATTAAATTTCTTGAGAAATGAAAAAAAAAGTTGTTACAGTGCATGCATAATGAAATTACTTTTACTCATGAGATTTGAGCAACTTTTTATTATTATTTTTTAATAGTAGCACAATGCTTTAAAATGTAGATAGCTTCATTCTCTATTGAATAATAATGTGAACGGTTTTTTGAAAACTTGGATTTAACGTGATTTCGAGCTTTATTTTATCGTAATATGAACGTACTATTACTCAAACATGCATAAAATGTTTTCTTTAAAAAAAATCTAATAAAAAATAATGTTATTACATATTCGGATCGGGATAAATTCGTTTTTAAAATTACGTCGGATTAATATTTTAGGAAATAATTCGAGTTCGTTTTAGGCGCATATTAGACTATCAAATATATTGGACAAATAATTTCTATCCAAGTTTTAGTCAAGTAATTTTTTTGTTTTTATTTGATGACTGCGAAAAAGCATATTGCACTAAATCAAATATGCTATCAAATATTTTTGATAGTTTAGTGGTTCTAATATTAATTAGAACTGTCAAATGGTATAGAAAACCTGTAAACAAATAAAGATATGTGCTTTTTATAAAGTTTGAATAAAAATAAAAGAACAAAAATGAAAAAAAAAAATCACTTTAAATTTATTTATTTATTTTTTTAAATTTAAATTTTTCTTTCATCTTCATTTTATTTAACAGAAATCAATATAAATTGACAAATACTCTAATTTGTATCGATTATTAAAATAGATCGTTTCCCGCTATTCCCGCTAGATGAAAAAAAAAATTGTCATCCAAATTGGATGAAAATACTATTTTTGACCAAGAAAATGGCGGAGGTTATTTTATAGCTACTGCACTGTCCAATTTCATGTCAAATTTTTTTATTTGACCAATATATTTGATAGTGTAATATGCGCCTAAGAGCAAAATGTTTCAAAACAAAAATATGATCGAAGTTAGAAAGATCTATAATGATAAGGTATTTTATTGCCATATAAAGTTATGCGCTTCATAATGGAAACGAGAATTATTGTTATAGAGTCAAAAAACAATAAAGTTGCTCTATGTACTGCCACTTTTAGCTCTTACTAAACTTTATTAGAGTTCTAAAAGTGCCTCTAGAGCCAACATTAAATCATGTTGCTCTATAAATCAGCTCTAAGACCGCTGTTAAAACATATTTAGAGCAACGTTGTTGCTTGAGTTATTTAACAAATTTATAAACGGTATACAAAATAGGTAGATTTTTCTATGAAATCTACCTCAAATTGTTATGTAAACTAGAGCACGACCATCTTCATTGCAAACACTGCACTTAGTAGCAACTAATACTAATTTTCAATTTATTACTCAATCAAAACTTAAACAATTTGATTAAGCAAGTTTAGTGTAATTTAGCATGAATTGATATAACGACTTAGTAATATATTTTAGTACAATCGTGGTTTAGTTTAGACTTAAATTTTTTTATAAATATTTTCACGTGTAGCATTTAGATTTTTGCGTGCAATAAATATTTTCGCTGATGAAATCTACTGTGTGTAGATGTATGTGTAACATATTTATTTGTTTGCTCATGTATTTAAGAACCAAATTGAATATTTTTTGTGTATATGTTATGAAAAATATTTTTTGTACGAGTTAACCGTAAAATGCACTTTTACGATTCAAAAATTGTTCGTCAAAATTGAAATAACAATGCCTAAAATTACCTAAAGTTGTTATTATTTCGAAAAACTACTTGGATAAAATAATTTTCAAAAAAAAAAATGTTTTACTATTTTCTGTAAATATACGTATTTTTATTTATGCAAATAATACAGAATCTTACTCGTACAAAAAATCTGTATGCAATTCGGGCATAAAGTATCGTTTTTGCTTTCGAGTGATTGTTTCTCTCGGCTAACGCCTCGAGCAACAATTTCACTCTCGGAAAAGACATACTTTACACCCTTAATACATAAATTGCTATTAAAATACAGAAGAACTTGGCAAGAATAATAAAGTATGTATTAAATATCACTATCGTGTGAAAAAGTTCAAAGAGTAAGTGCAACTTGGAAAAACAGATTTTATTTTATGTATTTGTTTTTATATGTAATCACGCCCCGACTGTATTCAGGCTTTCTCTAACTAATTTCTGCTCGGGTTGTAATAAAACCAAAATAGAAAAGGTTTGTTTGGATGTATTTTACAAAAAATATGTCATTATTATGTATTGCATTTAGTTGTTATGGTTGGTAGCAGTCCAAAAATCTATCATTTTTTGTCCTAGCTCAAGTGTATAGCGCGCCTATATATCTATGCAAAACAAAAAACAAAGTTTGAATAGGAAATTTATTAGGGCAATGATACATGTAAAAGAAATGTCTTTCAGACATAAAAAATTTGGCATCTAATTGGTTGAGGGGCGGTTACAAGTTTTAAATTTTACGAAAATATTTTTGACTGAAAGAAAGAAAAAATATCTTTAAGACATAAAAACATAACCAAAAAAGATATTTTTTGCTTGACAATTAAAACTGATTAACTGAAAAATGGATTTTAAAAGTAAGTTTTACCAATAATCAATTACAATTAACTTAGTTTGATGATTTAATTACAATTAAAATAATTTGTTTACTTTAGACGATAATCGCAACAAAAAAATAAAAATTTGGTCTAATGTGAAAATGCCTAAATCTATATGAATAAGTAAACAAATTATTTTAATTGTAATTAAATCATCAAATAAAGTTAATTGTAATTGATTATTGGTAAAACTTGCTTTAAAATCCATTTTTCAGTTAATCAGTTTTAATTGTCAAGCAAAAAATATCTTTTTTGGTTACGTTTTTATGTCTTAAAGATATTTTTTCTGTCTTTCAGTCAAAAATATTTTCGTAAAATTTAAAACTTGTAATCGCCCCTCAACCAATTAGATGCCAAATTTTTTATGTCTGAAAGACATTTCTTTTACATGTATCATTGCCCTTATTCTTTGAAAAAAAAATTGAAATGGTTGCTTGGATTTAGTTTGAAATGTAAATTATATATAATTTAAATGTTTGGAGGCTGGAGAAAAAATTTAATGTTTTACTCGGACTAAAAATCGATGTTGGAACTCGTAAAATTAAGGTACTCCACTATCGCGTCGCACCGCAACATTTTTACTCGTTCCAAAATCCATCATTTCTTGTCTTAGTGAAACAAATAACTATTACAACTGTTAAATCAGTCGTACATTTTGACTGATTTAACAGTTGTAAAAGTTTTTCCTATTGAATCTAAATGTTTAACAAAAATGGCTAGAAAGGTTGTTGTATATGAATGTAAAAGTGGATGCACCTAAATTATTTAAAACTGGATTAAACTGGAAGAGTTTACAAAAATCTGCAATAAAAAAGTAGGGGTCTATAATATTTGTTTCAACTATATTTTTTATATACGAGTGCATGAGTGAGATGGGCAAATCTTTTTCGATTCAGGTTATCTGCAAATATAGTGCGTTATAGCTGAACTGGCATACGGTTTTCATTTAAATTCAGCTGTTGAACTAGGATATTTTACTTCCAGGAAATACAGAAAAGTCTAACTATTTGCAGCAAAATGCAGTCAATATATTTTTGTATGTTCTTTGTTTTTGGTCTGCATATAAAGTAAGTATATGAAAAATAAACCATAAATAAAATTATAAATCACTAATTCTGTTACTTTTTTAGATCATTAGCTGGATCAGATGAACATGGAAACTTTAAAACTTTTCCACCGAACTTTTCATTTGGGTTATCTACAGCTGCGTATCAGGTGGAAGGGGGATATAATGAAGATGGTAGGTTTAAGCTCTTTTCACCTTTTGATAAGATTTGATTTATTTAAAAAAACTTTAAAGTATTATGCTTTTCCTTAAAACAATGAAAATTGCCAGTCAAAGTGATTTCCAATTAGGTAATGATGTGCTTATGATTGTTTTTTATTTGGTTCTGAAGTATTTGTTTTAAAGATAGCAATATGTTGTTTCGAAAACATATAATTCCTTGGGAATTTTTAGAGAGCAATTAAACTCAAGTATAAGTAAGACAGAAGTAATTAAAAAATTTTCAATTCAAAAGTATGGCTGGAAATTTCTCAGATAAAAACTCCATTTCTTATTTTACTTGTTTCGGATGAATTCAAACCTTCCTCTTCAGTGCCATGTACTAATCCGTTGGCAGACACACTATCAATTACGTCACTGAGGCGAGACTTCATCATCCCTTGTTTATTTACTTAAGTTGAATTTTTTCACATTACTTTGTGTGAATTCATTGAATGTGGAATATTTCTATTCTAATTAACATCATAAGTCACAATTTTATAGTTATTTTTGATTGATTCCAATCAATGTGAAATCAATGGCCGACCCTTGGTCAGTTATTCGTTATTAGTCATATAACATTAAGGGAAAGACAACATTAGGGGATATTAAATTTATTCATTTTTTTAATTATTCCTATTTCAAACATGTTTTTCGCAAAAGAAATCATCTATATAATACAGAAGAAACGAAAAAGCGTAGCCATATCTAAGGAAAGGGGAAAATGCGGAAAGAAAAAAAGAGAATATAAAAAATTAAACGATTAAAAAAAATAAACGAAACAACAAACGAAATTTAAATTTTAATATTTTCAATTTAGTTTATGCTTTGCTTGCGGAGTGGATAGAAGTATTCATTAGAAGTAACCGAGTGAGAACAATAGTCAATGCTTATGGCCGAACTGTGTACATTATTTTTTCTACATCGTTTTATTTTTTACATTTTCTATCTACGATATTTACTTGTTTTTAAATGAATATTTTATTGCATTTTGTAAGACTTATTATCTACTTAAGGCCTCCGGCGATTAAAGTACATCATTATCGATTGACAATTAATGCTATGATATAATCATGAATTTTACTTTACCTCCAAATAAATTTGTCCTTTAAATCAAGCGAAAAGAAAACAAAATTCATAAAATTAAAACCGGGTGTATTAGTCAACGGCTTAATATATTCAATTCGAATATTTTTTGGTAGGTACAGAATGCTTTTTTATGAAACTTTATTATGATTCGTTACGCTCGTGTGCTAAACCAACATATGTACTTATGAGAAATTTATGTAATTCCATTCTCGTATAACAATGTACTTGTATTAAGTGTGCTAGAATGCCCTAAAATGTTCAATCTTATGTGATTGATAGCATTTGATAAATCCATACTCACTATATATAGTAGCACAGTAAACTATTTAGAAAAATTTAATCATTTAAATTGTATTCAAATTATTTGTAAATCAGGAAAAGGGGTAAATACTTGGGACACTTTTACAAAGGAACATCCGGAGTTGGTAGCAAACCGATCTAATGGAAATGTGGCGGACGATTCGTACCACTTGTACAAGGAAGATATAGCTGCGTTGAAAAAAATAAAGGTAATTTTTATATTTATGTAACATGATAACGACGGTAATTATGATGCGCAAATCAATACCGGTGCAAACTGAAAAGTATTAGGAGCTTAATAATAGAACCGGAAATTAGCATTCTTAATGTTAGGTGCTATTTGAATTTTCATAATTTAAAGGCAAAATCTTCAGGAGTTTTTAAGACCAAGTTCATATTTTATGATAGGATATTTTCTTAAAATTTATTTCGTATAATGTTTTATATAAAAGTAGTTATTATATTATGTAACCAAACGTACCAAGCATATTACGAAAAATATCTCTTATATATTAAAAGATAAATATGGTGAATTTAAGCTTGCTACTTATTTTTGGTGTGTATGAATCTTTAACGCGGACATGTTAAAGTGTTTCATTGTGATGTTAAGTTATTTGGACGATAGAAAACAGCAGCAAAATGTTTGAATCAACGAACTTCGATCTTCGAAAATTTATCATAAAAATCGATGATTTGGTATGTTGTACAATCAAAACAAGTAAAAGTATCGTCAAACCTTCTAATAAATAAGAAATATTGTCAATGCCATATCGATATTTTCGTAATGAAAAATGTAATGTAAAATTTTGGCTATTGATAATTGTGCTAATGTGCTAAAGGATAATTTTTCATTTATTTTTAATATTTTAAAGTTAGTTAAAATTTATTATATATTTGCATGTTATTGGTTATTGTTTAGCATATTAAAAGTTTTTACTACACATTAAACATTAAAAAACTAGGAAAAGCCAATTATAGATACGTTTTCTGTAACAACGGCTTAATGTACAAAATATATATAAGTATTATATTTTTCAATTATTATGGCTTGTTTTAGGCAAACCACTATCGTTTTTCAATCAGTTGGACTCGGATCTTTCCAAATGGAGATGCAAGTGTTAAAAATCAACCAGGCATCGACTATTACCACAAACTAATTGATGGACTTTTAGCAGAAGGAATTGAGCCAATAGTAACCATGTTTCACTACGATACTCCTCAGTTTTTGGAAGATTTTGGGGGATGGCTCAATCCATTTATTATTGATCATTTTAGAGACTACGCAGATTTTCTTTATTGTGAATATGGATCAAAAGTAAAGCGCTGGATAACATTTAACCAGCCTCAGTCGATTTGTGCACTAAGCTATAATACTGGAAATTTCCCACCACTTTTTAAGGGAGATAGTATTGGAGAATATCAATGTGCACATAATCTCGTCATAGCACATGCAAAGGCATACCATGTATATAAGGACAAATATTATGCCAAATATAAAGGTAAGGTTGGCATATCAATTAAAATTGAGTTCAACTTTCCTGCAGACCCAAATAATCCCGAAGATGTAGAAGCTGCAGAAAGATTACTACAATTCAAGGTAATAGTTTAATATAATCTGATTAATAATAAGATTAATTTTGAAAGTTAATTAAATAGGTTGGTCTCTATGCACACCCAATATTTTCGACATGCGGCGATTACCCACAAGTGGTGAAAGATATAGTAAACAAGAATAGTATTGAAGAAGGAAGATCTTCATCAAGACTACCTGCTTTTAGTCCGAAAATGGTTGAATATATTAAAGGAACAGCAGACTTTTATGGTTTGAACTACTACACCAGCAGTCTTGTAACACCAGTAGACCCTCTTACGCTACCTAAGGCTACTTATGAGCGTGATGTCCATGCTCATGCAATATTTGATCCAAAATGGCCAGCAAGTGTTGCTTTTTATATTGTGTCTATCCCACCAGGTTTGTTTAGTGCTCTCAAGTGGTTAAAGTATGAATACAATAATCCTGAAGTATTAATCACTGAAAACGGTTGGCCAGATCTAGGAGAGCTAGAGGACTATGGACGCATTAATTATTTACAAGTAAATATTATAGTTATTTAAGTGAAATCATTGTATTGTTTCCCATTTTTCAACAAATTTTTTTCTAGCTCCATTTGGAAGCATTAGTAAAGGCAATTGAAGATGGCTGTAATGTGGTTGGCTATACTACTTGGAGTTTGCTTGATAATTTTGAATGGATTTTTGGCTACATGTAAGCTTTTGAAGCTCATTTTTAGTTAAAATCTGTAATTAATGTTGTTTTGTTCTAGCTACAAATTTGGAGTATACAGAGTTGATGTCGAACGCAATAATTTTACAAGAGTACCAAAAAAATCGTCTAAGTTCTTAAAGAAAATTTTTAAAAATAAAATGCTTTATGTGTAATATGATGTAGCGTGTAACAAATTTGTTAAAAAATGTATTTTAATAAAATATTGAAAATAAACGTCTTTGTTTAATTTTAATTATGGAAACGAATATCAAATTAAATTGATTGTGAAGTATGTGGAAATTTTTAGGTCTGTCTAAATATTTCTAACAAAGTTTATTATTTTAAGTTTGTTTCCCACGTCGATACAGTCGGAAAGAGTTTAAATTTGAATAGGTTTTGACGAATTTGTATGATTAACTATGGTTAACATAGTGTCCATTCAAAATAAAAAGAAGTTTGGACATTAAAGTAACACAAACTCAGTATGATACCACAGGAAGTAAAAAAATTAACAAATCTGCCGTATCGAGAGAATCGAAGGATAACTACGAAATAAAAGTCACAGACTTCGGACCTAATTTCTCAGTATAGATTTTGGTTTTTTAAGCGTAAGTTGTAATAAAATTCAACTAAAAGTGCAATAAAATTCATAATGAATTCCAACCTATAACAAATGTAATCAAATTTACTTAAACGTGCAGTAAAACTTAATACTAAAATGTTGTAGTTGAATTTATTACGAATGAAGTACAATACCACACAGAGTAGTGTTATAATCTATTACGAAATTTGTGTTAAAATATTCCATAAGTGTAATACAATTAATTAGATTTCTAATAAAATGTTGTAGCTAAATTTATTACAACGATGTAAAATGTATTAAGTTGCTGTATATATAGGTTTGGTTAAGTTCGTGCTTGCAGCAAACCTAATTACATCAAAATAAGTTTTTTTTAAACACTTCAACGATAAATGGGGTATCCGTTGTAAATAAAGCAACATTTTTTGGGAGCTTTTGTATATGTTAGGGACATGTGAAACTTTTAATTTAGGGACAGGTTATATACGTGTTTAGAAAATGCAATCAATATCAGTGAGATTTTTTACATTTTAGCTACTATAAGTTGTGTGTTCGTTATTACTAGGCCACCCAAAAATATGGACTATGAAAACCACTTTAAGGCCACATTTTTACATTTTTTAAAAATTTTGCACAATATTTGTGATATGAAATGTTTGTATATATAAAAAAAAAGATTTTCCGAAACAAACAAATTATTTTAAACGTCATTTAGTTTTTGTAATACGCTACCGTAGGAGAATTTTTTTACATATAATCAAATTTATGGCCCTTTCCACACTTGTGTTCTGTACAACACATCACTTCTTCGTTTCTTACCTCTCTTCCTATAAAACCTATAATCTAAGTTGGAGTTCCCATATTTGAATTTAGTCTATAGACAAAGAAGCAAGAAACGAAGAAGTGACGTGTTGCACTACATACAATCGTGGCAAGAACCATGAGACCTTTCCACACTTTTATGCAGTGCAACACATTACTTATTCGTTCCTTACCTTTTTGCCTATAAAATGCCTATAAATTAAATTGGCAATTTATAGTCAAAAACAGAAGAAACGAAGAAGTGATGCGTTGCACTGCATACAAGTGATGGAAAGAGGTAATGGTGCTTTCCACAATTGTATGTGGCGCAGCACATCATTTCTTTGTTTCTTGCCTCTTTGCCTATAGACTAGTATTCTGCATAAATAAATTTAAAATCTAAACAATTACAAAAATCATCTACTAGCAAAAGTGTTACAAATATTAATATTCTCAAGTATAAAAATATGAAGCGGCTGAAATCTTAAGGTTCTGAGATATGAAGACTTCGGTCTGAGTTATGGATTTTGATATAGTTTTCAGCAAAAAACTTTTATGAGGACATTGTTTTAAGTTTTGGGCAAAGATGTGTATCAAACATAACTCTTTGTTAAAGTAAATTAATTTTTTTTCTCTGCTTAGAAATTTATTACAAAAACATCACTAAAAGAACTAACACGATACATCAATACGTTGCCGGAAAATTATAACAGATCATAAATTAACATAATTTAGTGAAAAGATGATACAATCAGCTACTCAAAAACCTCTCCATTTAGCGTTTCGAGAAAATATTCCAAAAATTAAAATAAAATCAAATATTTAAACTTTTTCTAGATTCTAATAATATTCCAAAAACTCTTAAAAATTCAAAACTTCAAACTTTTTCCAAAATTCTAAAAATTCTAAAAATCTTGCAAAAATTATAACAATATCAAAAATTTAAACTTTTTTCAAGGTTCCAAAAATTATAACAAAATCAAAAATTTACAATTTTTCAAAATTCTAAATATATTAAAAAAATTCCTACAAAATCAAAAATTGAAACTTTTTCAAAATCTCAAAATATATAAAATTCACAAATACAAAAATTCTTTTTTTTTTAAAATATTGCAAAAATTATAACAAAATCAATAACTAAAACTTTTTCCAAAATTCTAAAAACATTTCAAAAATTATTACAAAATACAAACTTTTTTCAAAATTCCAAAAATATTTCAAAAAACAAATTCAAAAATGTCCAATTTCATGCTCAATTACATTTACGTCATAAGAACAACTATTTTTTTCAACAACTTTTTTTTTCCAAAAAATTGACTAAAAAAAATAAATGAAATCATTTTTTTGACACATTTGACAATATTTTTTGATAAACTTATCATGCAATAACATTCTCAATAATAATAATTTCATGTTCATTACATTTCATTTCATCCAAATTGTAATGGTCAAGATATTTGTGTCAAAAGTTCTTTAATTTCCCATCTTCGTTGCTTATATTAATATGCTATAAACATTATTCGAGAAAGTAATTATACTTTTTCACACACTTTACAACCCACTTGTATGCATAAATCTGTGCAATACCAAGTGCAAAGTCATCATTTCTAAATAAAATATTTTATTTACTGAGTATTTCTTCCGAAATTTCTTCCACGCTTCCGAAATTCTATATTTTTCTATTTTTTATGTTTTTTCTATTTTTTTATGGGAAATAAAGAAATTTAAGAAATGAAAAAAAATTTGAGAATATAGTAGATTTTAATACAAGTGGTGAAAACGTCTCTTTTTGCGTAACTGGACGGTTTGTCCACGAGACGCGATAGTGTCGAGTAGAATAAGTTCAGGAAAGCAAAAACGTTTTTACCACGCGTAGAAAACGCTATTTTTTCTACGTTTGTAAATATAAATGATAATATTTACAAATTCATCTACTAAAAACTTACAAAACGACATATCTAAATTTGACTGTGTAAAAAATAAACAAGATTGTATTTATATATATATATATATATATATATATATATATATATATATATATATATATATATATATATATATATATATATATATATATATATATATATATATATATATATATATATATATATATATATAGCATTTTTACCAGTGTAAAATAATGTTATTATTGTGTTCGCCTACAGATGGAATAATAACAGGTGAACACAATAATAACATTATTTGACACTGGTAAAAATGCTATATATAAATACAATCTTGTTTATTTTTTACACTGTCAAATTTAGCTATGTCTTTTTGTAAGTTTTTAGTAGATGAATTTGAATATATGAATAATGAAAATAAAATAGTTCATATATTTTCCCTAAAAACTTTTACAGATATTACAGATATTTTTTTTTACCGACTGTAAGTCATCGTTTAAAGTATAAATTTAAAAAATTGTAGGTAAAGTTTCAATTAAAAACAAATAATAATAAATTTTTTAATAAAATTTATTTATTTATTTAATAAATTTTTTTTTTATTTTTTTTGGCGGAAAGAACTCAGAGAATATATTTTATATCTGACAGTTCGGATCGGAGGAAAAAATTATACGATATATCTGATACAAATTTTATTTTATCGCTCCGATTTCTCCGATATAGAAAAAAAACACTCATTATTAGGTTAATTAATTAATTACACACAATTGGAATAATGATTAGTTTCGAATCGATTCGATCAAAATTTTCAAAATGTTCAATCCCTTCAAAATACTGCGATATTGACAGAAATAAACACAGCACCGCAACAACAACAGAAACAGTAAATCAAATTCAATCTCAAATATACAATCCTTTAAATAACCACCACCTGTAGGCGACCACCGAAACTTATTTACTTTCAGTCCTACTGACTGAAAACATTTTCAGTCACTACTTAGAAAAAGTTTCCCTTTCACATAGGTTTTACTATACATATATTAAAATGACATTTTTGTAGCTTGAAGTAGAAAAAATATATTTTTTTGAGTTTTTCTAATCAGTTGGGGCTTGGAAAGTGGGAACAGCAGTTGGTTGTTGCTTTTTTGGAGACCAAGGAATACGAGTTGTGTGGTGTTGTGCAGTGTAGAATGAGGTAGAATATTTAAAACGAAACTAACCAAAAATATTTTTTAGTGACTATATTATAATATAATATAAACTAATTAGTTTAAAGTTTAGAGTCAAAAGAACAAAAAAATACCAATAACAGTTAAGTGTTTGAGATTAATTCATTGTTTTTGCCACTCAATTCAACTCCGATGAATTAAAAATATATGATGGTAACGATTATAAATGAATCATAAATGAATGTTGAAAAATTATAAAAGTTATATCGTGAAAATTTTTTCGCAATTAAAAAGAAAAAAAACTGTTTTTTTATTTGAATATTTGATGTTGTGGTTTCTACTATACCCCACAAAACAAAGTTACAACGTGTATTAGATGGGTATTAGATGGGTATTAGTGTATTAGATTCGTGTATATAGATAGTGATTAGAGTGGTGCGATGAAGGAATCGTGAATTGGAATTAAATTTAATGAATATTAATAAAGAGACTATGTGGATAATCCCCTAACGAAGAAGTATAAGCATCAACATTTTCAGGGAAGTGTTTTTTTTACGTATTAATAAATTTTAATGTATATTGTATATCTGTATATATTGTACATCTGTTATTCATTTAGTACATTATGATGCAAGGACGTAAAGCTAAAGATTTTGGACGGATGCGGAGTTTGCAAATCGAGGCGCTAGCCGAGATTTGCACCCACATTAAGTCCAAAATAGCTTACGTCCGTGCATCATATACTATTTTTTATTCGCCGCTAGCAAAATATTTTAAGAAAAGTTGTTTATTCTAAATTAAAATTATAAATAGTCATAAATTTTAAAATAAAAATATGTGGAACAAGTAACCTTTGACAAAATATTTATTATTTTTTCCAAATTATTGTGTAGCTATGACAACAAATGATAACAACTATTTTAATTGGATAATGAAATTTTGAATTTAAGGGTTGCTTTGATAAACATTTTTATTTTTCATAGAATTTTAACAAATACAAATGCTTTTTACTTTTTTGGACGTAGCTATGACAACAAAATAAATAGCTGAAAAGTGATACTTTAAAGCCGCAAATCACAGTAATAAAGCAACACTTTAATATGTAGGCGAATAAAATAGTACATTATGATGCAAGGACGTAAAGCTAAAGATTTTGGACGTATGTGGAGTTTGCAAATCGAGGCGTTAGCCGACTACTACTTTTTATTCGCCGCTAGCAAAATATTTAAAAAAAATTGTTTATTCTAAATCAAAGTTATGATTTTGAATAAATTTTGAAATGAAAATATGTTACACAAGTAACCTTTGATAAAATATTTGTTATTTTTTTCAAAATAACTGTATAACTATGACAACAAATAATAACAATAATTTTAATTGGATAATGACATTTTGATTTTAAAGGTTGCTTTGATAAAAGTTTCTGTTTTTTATAGAATTCAAACAAATACAAATGTTTTATACTTTTTTGGACGTAACTATGACAACAAAATATTGGTTAAAAACAATAATAAAGTACCATTTTAATATGTAGGCGAATAATATAGAATTTTATGATAAGGAAAAAATATTATACGTTTTTTTTCTGTAAAATATTTGAAATTTCATTTGAAATAATAATCATAATTCTATTAAGTTTTTTATAGATTTTATGTGCAGTTCGTTCATAAAATGTTTAACTAAATATATCTCCTGATGATGACCCGAAAGGTCGAAATATTGGGAAAAAATTAAAAAATTAAATAGTCTATAAGCTGTTTTTTTTTCAGAAATAAAAAATTTATGTAAGACTATAAATATCTAATAATTATAATTTTCTTAATATTATAAAAAAATAAATGTTAAATAATCCTAACTCGGCATGAAAAATGACTATCCAAAAATATTAATAAATAAAGTAATTATTTTGAATCACTAAAATTAATTATTCAAAAAGTCCTTTTGTTTTTGTAAATGTTTTCATTAACCTACACCAAATAATTTCTTTCGCACATAATTTTAAATGAAAATAAAATAAAATTTATCAATTTATTTTTAATTATTACGAAAGTCATATTATCTCATAAAAAGTTAAATGAAACCAGTCATTTTAGAAAATGTTAAACTACTTTTTCACTCTCCAATTTTTTATTCTTTGTTTATTATACTTATCATTTAATAAATTTCGTTTCGCTTCGTTTTTTATTATATGTGAAATATACGGTTAACGTTTGAGTGCACATATGTACGCTAAGGCGCTAAGACGTTTTACGATATGTTAACGGTATGGTACGGGAATTTTTTTAGCATGCACATTTAAATTAATGCACCCTGCACGCACTTTTTTCCAAAATTCTTTTACGGAATGAGGGTGGCTGAATACTAAAAGTTGTTCTAGAAAATGATCCAAATAGTTATGTAGAGGTGATGCACCCATCTGATCAGGAGAGATGAATAGCAGTAAAACCAAATGGAGCTATCAAGGAGATATTCGCTTGAGTCACAAATTGAGTGATTGCTCAGGTCATCTGCTGCATAACGATTAGATTCAATAAAAAGATTAAAAAATAAACATCAGAACTGAACGACTATTAAAATATCATATAATCGAGTTTTGAGTACAAAGAAGTAACCGAAGAAGAAGAAAACTTTGGTGCCAGACTTACAAAAAATTCGGATATGTCTGATTCCAAAAGTCCTATATGAACAGTTAGTGGACAGTTCTCTTTTTCCTATTTAATGGAACCAGTTGAAGGGAACTTAATAACTTTAATAACCATTGGTTATTAATTCTTGCTTGTAATAGATGAACCACCATTTAGGAATGGATTTTATTAAGTCAAACAAAACCGTGCTCGAGTTTAAATGCAAGGTTTCTCATTTTAAAAATGTGGGCGTGGGTCTACTAATGAACAGATCAAACTTCGGAGATTTATTCAGTGAAGAACAGCAAAATTACACGAAACCCTAAAATCCGCCGTATCGTTAAACCAACAAGTAAAACTGACGAAACAAACGGAAAGTGGGGAAAAATAAAGATAGTGGAAAACCTCCAAGATCGGATATCTAATAAACCTGAGTGTGGAGCGGACTCTGTCAAGACTATCCAACATTCTAGTAAACTACTCAGAATACAATGGATCATCAACCTATTAATTAATTAATCTCACCATTGTAAAACTGAAAGTTACAATAAAATGGTTATCATACCTGGGCACGAGTCAGAGTTTTATTCGAACCACCTAGACTAACATAAGCACGAAATGTAATCAATTATTGACTATAAATAGCTTAGTGGTAACCATTTACAATCGTTTAAAAATCCATTCATTGCGTGGTAAGTGGAAAATAAATTTGATTTGTTACCACCTAAGTTTCATTGTGTTACCTGTAAAAATAAAGTCACAACTTTATTTACAATCGAAGAACGACAGCAAGATTACAATCTGAATTATACCACTGATTAATAGAATATCACATCCTTAAACAACACAAAAACATTGTTAACGATAACAGGAATATTTAAATAAACAATCATAAATTATTAACGGCAAAGTGGTTATGTAGAATATCTAATTGGAAAATTATTGGATATTGATCAAATAATAGTAAAAAAACTTCTTGATTTATATTTAAATATCGTGCAGCATTAAAATTAATCAAAATATTGATTTTTTACTTTGTGGTCGTTGGAACGTTAAATATTATTAGATTTTATCATCAAATATTTAATATAGTTTTATTCTAGTTAGGAGAATACTACAACATTCAATTTATGGTAATTGACAACTAATGTAAGAATGTAAATGTTTAAACAATTTTACTATGAATGACGTGAAACGAAAAGGTAATTTTTGTGTATTATTTATTCAGAAGAAAACTAATTTTATAAATAATTTTATTATACAGTAGAATTTTTTATTAACATAATAAATATAGCCTCGCGACACCACGAGTAAGCACTAATTTTCTTGTAACTTAGTTGAATTTTCAAAGTTTTTTTGGATCGAGCGATTTGCAAGCTAAGCCGTCGTTAACAACTTTTTCATGAAATTCTTGCTTGTAATAGATTTAAAATTTTAATTTTTGCTTTCGGAGTGCGGTAAAATCACTATATAACAATTTGTTGTTTTTCTTTTAGAGGCAAAGTTTCCACCATTGATTTTACGGTTTTAAAAAAAACACTATTTATAATTTATAATATTTTTCTTTTTTATTTACTATTTTCTCTGTTGCTTAGACATGTTTCGAATAATTCATCTTCAGAGAGATTGAATTTGCAACTGATCTTACAATAATTATTTACTTAAAAAGAAACTTCATTACATAAAATTTGGAAAAACCTAAAAACTATTAAAGAAGATAAAAAGTAATTAATTTCTTAAATTAAAATTTAAATGATCGTAAAAGTAAGGAGTAACGTAGGGTGGGAGGGGATAGTAAAATTTAACATTAACAAAAAGATAAGAAAAAAAAACAATAAACATAAATTACAGATATTAATGGACAAATTAGGGTGGTGTTTTAATTAACTTAAATAATTCGGATGATATGATATTTTGCCTCTCCTCACAATTCATAATCTTTGGTTTATACTTCTCTATGTACAACGACTCATATGCATCCAATTCCCAATTTTTTTGTACGGTCTTTATGATTTGTGAGTTCTCTACATCTATGTTGTGCTGTGGATTTTCATGCATATGTAGTGCTACGCTTGACTTGCTGATATTTTTTGTGATGGTGGCTTTCGGTGTTCCTCTAATCTTG
>OY856186.1:388617899-388722899 GCA_963693315.1 Diogma glabrata
GGTGTCTATAGTAAAAAAGGAAATGCTTTTTGACAGTTTTTGCATAGGTTAAGGGCAACATTGGTATCTGTTAGTGTTTGTACAGGTTATATAATATATACGTGTTCAGAAAATAAAAATACGTCACAGTGAGATTTGTTAAAAATTTTACTGTACGTTGTATGATCGTTTTTCCAAAACATAGTATTTTAAAGGTGTTTTGAGGTTAGCGCCTCCGTTGGGTCGATTCTAGCTCAAAAGAAAGATTATATTTGTATTCAGCACATAAAGATACAACATAAAATGGTTTCTATTAAATGATCCAATGGGTTTTACCAGTATGACATCAAAAAAACCATTCTTTCATGTTGATGTGGTTGACTTGCAGCCGCAATGCTGGTCCGCCATTTTGAATTTTCAAAAAGGCCATGGCTTAAACTAATTTAGAAGGTTATAACTAAAAAATGAAAACGAAAACAGGTTATTAATGTAGAATTTCGCCGTTAAATTGTTTATTTAAATGTTTTTTTTGAATTTGGAAAAGTTTGTTTTTGTTTTTAAAAAGTTTTTTTTGAATTGGGAAAGGTATAAGGTATAAATGGATGAAAGGTATAAATGGATGAAAAGATAAATTATGTAAAAAGCATTCACACCCTCAAATACTTAATTTGTATCCTCAAAATAATTAAATGGTCATTAAATTATTATAAAACAAGAATTCCGGTGGGTTGAGTTAAGTTAAATAGATGATTCACTGCATTGGTTAAATAATTGTCGCTGAAAAAAAAATTCAATAATCAATATTTTATTCTCTTTCATTCACAAACAATATATATTAAAAATCAAACAATCAAATTTACGATCTCAAACTATCATACCAAACACACACATTACAAAACTGTCGCTATATATTAAAAATTCTAACAATCAAATTTACGATCTCAAACTATCATACCAAACACACACATTACAAAATTATCGCTGAAAAAAAAATACCACAATCAATAATCAATTTTTATCCTCTTTCATTCACAAACACAATATATTAAAAATTCTAACAATAAAATTTACGATCTCGAACTATCATACCAAACACACACATTACAAAATTGTCGCTGAAAAAAAACACAACAATCAATAATCAATTTTTTATCCTCTTTCATTCACAAACAATATATATTAAAAATTCCAATAATCAAATTTACGATCTCAAACTATCATACCAAACACACACATTACAAAATTGTCGCTGATCAATTTTTTATCCTCTTTCATTCACAAACAATATATATTAAAAATTCTAACAATCAAATTTACGATCTCAAACTATCATACCAAACACACACATTACAAAATTGTCGCTTAAAAAAAAATTCAATAATCAATATTTTATTCTCTTTCATTCACAAACAATATATATTAAAAATTCTAACAATCAAATTTACGATCTCAAACTATCAAACCAAACACACACATTACAAAATTGTCGCTATATATTAAAAATTCTAACAATCAAATTTACGATCTCAAACTATCATACCAAACACACACATTACAAAATTGTCGCTGAAAAAAAAATTCAATAATCAATATTTTATTCTCTTTCATTCACAAACAATATATATTCACAAACAATATATATCTAACTAAATATTCAACGTATTAATATATAAGATAAAACAACAAAGAAAAATAACGTCCATACTCTCCTAGATCAATGCATAAACTGAAAAGAAAATATAAAATACTATAAACAAAGAAAAGATTTGGACGATTCCATTTGATCCATTTGATTTGATTTGAGGGGAGGTTGAATTCGAAAATACATTATAATTCGTCTATAACTTTTTTATTTATGATCCGAAAAATCTCAAAAATCTCTCAGATCTAGGTTACACTAATATCAGTTAGCAGTGAAAATTTGAAATCAGTGAAAATTCGAATAAAGCCTTAGGCTGTACAAAGTACAAAGTTAGCGTATTAATATATAAGATATTGGTTTATTAAAATAAAGTATATCCAAGTGAGTTCTGCAGATTATTATTGAGTGAAAGCAACAAACATAAAACTACTCAATAACTTTGTCAACAGAGTCTCTCATCTTTGGAATGCCTTATCTTCCTGGGTTTTCCCTGATGACTTTAAGCCTCAAAGCTTTAAAGTCAACGTTCATAAATTTCTCAGAGAAACTTAATTTGAATTCCATTCTTATCCCTAGTTGGTATGGTATCTTTGGATATTCAGAGACGTTAATTTATAATTTATTATAATTAACACTAAACATGCCTAACATTGAATAAAAAAAACAACAGCTCAGCAAGCCATAAACAAAGCGTGTGTGAGACTATACGGGCCAGATATACCGTACGACAAAATATGGTTTTTGTTATTTCAGAAACAACCCTCAATATTAAACGATCCAGGAATATAATAATGAATTTTAGGCTCAGATAGCAAATCCAGATCAGGAGGGGGAGGGGGGGGGGGGGGATGGGAAGCAAGTGCCTCTCCTGCCCCTGCCTGAAGATGCCTATGTCATGGCTATATATAATATAATATGAATGCAATTTAGTTTAAACTTTGATTTCAGTTTATGTTATGTTATGTTATGTTACGTTATGTTACGTTACGTTACGTTACGTTATGCTATATTATGTTGTATTATATTATATTATATTATATTATATTATATTATATTATATTATATTATATTATATTATATTATATTATATTATATTATATTATATTATATTATATTATATTATATTATATTATATTATATTATATTATATTATATTATATTATATTATATTATATTATATTATATTATATTATATTATATTATATTATATTATATTATATTATATTATATTATATTATATTATATTATATTATATTATATTATATTATATTATATTATATTATATTATATTATATTATATTATATTATATTATATTATATTATATTGTATTATATTATGTTATTTTCGGATTGGTTTTTGTGAACAATTAAGCTTAAGTACATATTGGAAAACACTTGAATTTTGCAATTCGAAATAACTTTTCATTTTCTCTAAAATTCCTTTAGAAAAAATTTTGTTGTGTTTCGTGTCAGAATTCGAACTACATTCATCAGAGACATATTGTTCAAATTCTGTGTGTCTTACACAACTTAGCCAAAGCGGCGATGACGAAACATATTTTAATTTTGATGTTCAGATAATTTCTAAATTGAAACTTCATCATTTTTCATATTTACTTAAGTTGAATTTTTCATTTCATCTATGATTACATATTGAAAATTGTATTTCTTTGGTATTTTTTGTATTAAATTTCTAGATATTACGATGTGTGAATTCATAGGATGAGAGAATATTTCGTCAACATCTAAGTCAACATTCTAAAAAATACCAAAGAAATACAATTTTCAATATGTAATCATAGATGAAAAATTCAACTTAAGTAAATATGAAAAATGATGAAGTTTCAATTTAGAAATTATCTCAACATCAAAATTAAAATATGTTTCGTCATCGCCGCTTTGGCTAAGTTGTGTAAGACACACAGAATTTGAACAATATGTCTCTGATGAATGTAGTTCGAATTCTGACACGAAACACAACAAAATTTTTTCTAAAGGAATTTTAGAGAAAATGAAAAGTTATTTCGCATTGCAAAATTCAAGTGATTTCCAATATGTACTTAAGCTTAATTGTTCACAAAAACCAATCCGAAATTAAAAATTCCCCTAATGTTGCCTATATTTCCTAACCAAAAATATAACAACATATTGACTTTACGTCAGATATTAAGTTTCGCATTGATTGGCAACAATCAATAATGACTCTACACTCGTGACTTAGGATGTTGATTAGAATGTTGACTTAGATGTTGACGAAATATTCTCTCATCCTATGAATTCACACATCGTAATATCTAGAAATTTAATACAAAAAATACCAAAGAAATACAATTTTCAATATGTAATCATAGATGAAAAATTCAACTTAAGTAAATATGAAAAATGATGAAGTTTCAATTTAGAAATTATCTGAACATCAAAATTAAAATATGTTTCGTCATCGCCGCTTTGGCTAAGTTGTGTAAGACACACAGAATTTGAACAATATGTCTCTGATGAATGTAGTTCGAATTCTGACACGAAACACAACAAAATTTTTTCTAAAGGAATTTTAGAGAAAATGAAAAGTTATTTCGAATTGCAAAATTCAAGTGATTTCCAATATGTACTTAAGCTTAATTGTTCACAAAAACCAATCCGAAATTAAAAATTCCCCTAATGTTGCCTATATTTCCTAACCAAAAATATAACAACATATTGACTTTACGTCAGATATTAAGTTTCGCATTGATTGGCAACAATCAATAATGACTTTACACTCGTGACTTAGGATGTTGATTAGAATGTTGACTTAGATGTTGACGAAATATTCTCTCATCCTATGAATTCACACATCGTAATATCTAGAAATTTAATACAAAAAATACCAAAGAAATATTATGTTATGTTATGTTATGTTATGTTATGTTATGTTATGTTATGTTATGTTATGTTATGTTATGTTATGTTATGTTATGTTATGTTATGTTATGTTATGTTATGTTATGTTATGTTATGTTATGTTATGTTATGTTATGTTATGTTATGTTATGTTATGTTATGTTATGTTATGTTATGTTATGTTATGTTATGTTATGTTATGTTATGTTATGTTATGTTATGTTATGTTATGTTATGTTATGTTATGTTATGTTATGTTATGTTATGTTATGTTATGTTATGTTATGTTATGTTATGTTATGTTATGTTATGTTATGTTATGTTATGTTATGTTATGTTATGTTATGTTATGTTATGTTATGTTATGTTATGTTATGTTATGTTATGTTATGTTATGTTATGTTATGTTATGTTATGTTATGTTATGTTATGTTATGTTATGTTATGTTATGTTATGTTATGTTATGTTATGTTATGTTATGTTATGTTATGTTATGTTATGTTATGTTATGTTATGTTATGTTATGTTATGTTATGTTATGTTATGTTATGTTATGTTATGTTATGTTATGTTATGTTATGTTATGTTATGTTATGTTATGTTATGTTATGTTATGTTATGTTATGTTATGTTATGTTATGTTATGTTATGTTATGTTATGTTATGTTATGTTATGTTATGTTATGTTATGTTATGTTATGTTATGTTATGTTATGTTATGTTATGTTATGTTATGTTATGTTATGTTATGTTATGTTATGTTATGTTATGTTATGTTATGTTATGTTATGTTATGTTATGTTATGTTATGTTATGTTATGTTATGTTATGTTATGTTATGTTATGTTATGTTATGTTATGTTATGTTATGTTATGTTATGTTATGTTATGTTATGTTATGTTATGTTATGTTATGTTATGTTATGTTATGTTATGTTATGTTATGTTATGTTATGTTATGTTATGTTATGTTATGTTATGTTATGTTATGTTATGTTATGTTATGTTATGTTATGTTATGTTATGTTATGTTATGTTATGTTATGTTATGTTATGTTATGTTATGTTATGTTATGTTATGTTATGTTATGTTATGTTATGTTATGTTATGTTATGTTATGTTATGTTATGTTATGTTATGTTATGTTATGTTATGTTATGTTATGTTATGTTATGTTATGTTATGTTATGTTATGTTATGTTATGTTATGTTATGTTATGTTATGTTATGTTATGTTATGTTATGTTATGTTATGTTATGTTATGTTATGTTATGTTATGTTATGTTATGTTATGTTATGTTATGTTATGTTATGTTATGTTATGTTATGTTATGTTATGTTATGTTATGTTATGTTATGTTATGTTATGTTATGTTATGTTATGTTATGTTATGTTATGTTATGTTATGTTATGTTATGTTATGTTATGTTATGTTATGTTATGTTATGTTATGTTATGTTATGTTATGTTATGTTATGTTATGTTATGTTATGTTATGTTATGTTATGTTATGTTATGTTATGTTATGTTATGTTATGTTATGTTATGTTATGTTATGTTATGTTATGTTATGTTATGTTATGTTATGTTATGTTATGTTATGTTATGTTATGTTATGTTATGTTATGTTATGTTATGTTATGTTATGTTATGTTATGTTATGTTATGTTATGTTATGTTATGTTATGTTATGTTATGTTATGTTATGTTATGTTATGTTATGTTATGTTATGTTATGTTATGTTATGTTATGTTATGTTATGTTATGTTATGTTATGTTATGTTATGTTATGTTATGTTATGTTATGTTATGTTATGTTATGTTATGTTATGTTATGTTATGTTATGTTATGTTATGTTATGTTATGTTATGTTATGTTATGTTATGTTATGTTATGTTATGTTATGTTATGTTATGTTATGTTATGTTATGTTATGTTATGTTATGTTATGTTATGTTATGTTATGTTATGTTATGTTATGTTATGTTATGTTATGTTATGTTATGTTATGTTATGTTATGTTATGTTATGTTATGTTATGTTATGTTATGTTATGTTATGTTATGTTATGTTATGTTATGTTATGTTATGTTATGTTATGTTATGTTATGTTTTGTTATGTTATGTTTTGTTATGTTATGTTATGTTATGTTATGTTATGTTATGTTATGTTATGTTATGTTATGTTATGTTATGTTATGTTATGTTATGTTATGTTATGTTATGTTATCTTACGCTATTTTTTGTTTTAACGAAAACGCAATTATGTTTTGTGTAGTTTTACTATTGTTCACGCAAAAATAAAAACAATTGCACCAATACAGTTGTCTGGATCTTTCAACCCGAACCAATTTTATAATCTAACTATCGAAATAATTATGTTTGGATATGTTTATATATAATATAATAAACAAAACAAAACTCTGTTGACATCCGTTACAACTAAAACTATAAATTTAATTATTTCAAAACTCTGTTTTTTTTATAAACAATGCTTCTAGTCTTATCAATTATAATTTTTTTGTATGACGAATTACAATTGAAATTTAACCACATAATACTGTGCGTTTTTTATTTTCTGCAGTATACATTTACAATCGAACAAGTAATGACTGTAAAACTGAAATGACGGGAAAAGTATAGTCATATGAATTATGAAATAAATAATTAAATAGTTAGTCAAGGTGTTGTGGTGTAAAAAATTTAATGTTTTAAGTTTTGTTTTATCAAATTTATATTGAATTTTGATTAAAAGTGGAGTGTAATTTACTAAAAATAAGTATATATTATGAATGTCGATAGAAATCGTTTGTCACAATCTCTTCCTGATCACGGAGTACTCGATCAAGTGGATACTGATGATGACATTGAAAATTCACGAAAAGATTTTTTACGATATGGCATTCGTGAAAAACGTAAAGATATTGACTATACTGAATATCGGGCCAGTTATAAAAAAGCCATGGAAAATTTTGATTTAACACCAACCGAAAGTCCATTAACGAAAGTTAATGGTAAAAGTGATTATTTAAATCAAGAAAGGTTAGTAGGTTGTGTAGCGATTTTTTTCGTATCACCAAAAATAATCATAAGTGATAATAATTTGTACGACTATATATTTGTTTAAATTTCCGATAAAATAGTTGATATCTGATAAGGACTTATCCGCGATAATTCAAAATTAGTATAATTGAAGAATGGTTATGAATATTGATAAGATCTTGTTGATTTTTTGACTTAGAGTACAAAACTTTCTAAAGTTTAGTTGAAATATTTTATCATGTGGATTCCTTGGTATTTTTATCTATCGTTTTTATAAACGATATCAATTTAAAGAATTGGTAGCTTTAGCATTGAAAAGCTCTTCTGGAACATTTACTTTCGGTTTATGTACTCTCATTTTTTTCTCCTTCTCTATTAATGCTTTTCAATAAGAGGCGAATAAAATGAGAACTTTACGTTTGTAATTACATTTTTTGGTTTTTAAATTAAAACAAATTGAATTACAAAGGAAATCTTGATTAAAATTTTTAAGTCGGCTTATGTTGAAGATAATGAAATCCTACCTACATACATTAACTTTTATATTCGTCATTCTAATTCCATATATTTTAAATATTTATAAGCAAATTAGCTCACGTAATATGAGATCGATTATTATTTTTGTTTACCAAAAATATAATTTCGGATATTTTGGTTCACCCTTGGATTGAAAAAACAGTAAGAACGGATTACGGTTATGGAGACATTGACATTAATTTGAAATATTTTGCTAGTTTTATTAAAACATTTATTTGACCATCAATTTGAGCTTATATATGTCGATTATAATAGTTTAAATGTTTGATGCTACAATGCGACCGTATTCTTAAAGCAATCCTATGTGTATGTTTCACGGTAACTAAATGTTTATGGCTCCTTCAATCAATTCTTTTTCCGAGTCCATCTACTTCGAAAGTACCGAGAAATCTTCAGGTTGTACCACATCTAAATCTATGAGATTTAAACTCGAATATGGAGACACTCCATGTTGTTCTCAGAAAGTAGTTTACGAGTTTATCAAGTAGCTGCTGT
The DNA here is from genome assembly GCA_963693315.1 of Diogma glabrata. NCBI lineage: Eukaryota > Metazoa > Arthropoda > Insecta > Diptera > Cylindrotomidae > Diogma > Diogma glabrata. The sequence goes on from OY856186.1 coordinate 388,626,481, forward strand.
AACTATACTGACATTTGACATAACTAGACTGACTGACTTATATTTTAACTAAAACGAGTATATTGGTTCAATAATCCTCAAAATAATGGTGTCATTCGCTTTTGTACAGCTGGAATTAGATTGAAAGCACACAGCAATTTTGCCCTCTTCCGAGCAACAGATAATTCAGCGAGATTAAACGAGTAGCTTGAATATCTCGGAAAACCGAAAGAAAAAAATGTATGTTATTCGATGAAGCAAAATAAGGAGAAATAGAAACCAATTACATTAGTCCTTCACTCCACACCTAGGCCTCCGATGACAAAAAAAGTTGAAATTATCGAAAAGGAAACAAGAGAGTTGAAAAATGGTTATTATTTGGCCACAAAACTTGGTTTGCATACTTTATTAAAACAAACAACACTACTCACCCGGCGAGTTGAAAGTATAAAAGTGGGTGGTTTGCGGTGGAAAAAAGTTTCAAAGTTTTCATCGGCAGTCAAACAAAATTGGTTTATACGAATCGAAATGTAGCCCTAGTTGTTTTACCTTCTGATGCTCAGACCATTTCTTTGAATTTTAAGGTATGAGGAATCTTAGACGGTTGTAAAAAATGACGAGAGAAACGACATGTGGATATTGAAAAATAGTTCCCCGAAACTTATCAAATAAGTTCATGCAATTAAGGGTGCTTTCCAAACGACGACTTATTTGTGGAACGTAACTTATTCTAAACCTATTCGAATAAGTATGCTGGACTTGTTGCTTATTTAAATAAATCACCTCTATTTTGTATCTCTTTTTCCATAAAAATCTAATCTGATATTCAAATATACTTTTTATTTAAATTAGTTAATATCTGTCACTAATTTGATCAATTTTTATAAATCAGATTTAAACTAACATAATTATAGACGTTATTGTCTTGAATGATTTTTTTGACATTTTTAATATGGCGGCAAATAAGTAATAAGTTTCAAATAAGTCATCATTTGGAAAGCAGTCTCAAGCATTGAATAACTGTTTTGCGGCAGTGAAGTCAGAAAAAACAAGAATACCGATTTAGAAATTGGAACATATTACAGTGGAACAGATTATATGCAACTGCTCTTGTCATGTATGTCGCAGATACATCAGGCTCGGTCAAGGGAAACTAGCACTTCCTTTACCGCAAAACATTACTACAATCGACCTCATTACAACTACGTTAAGGGTCTGAGATTCGATCATATAACACATCGTACAGTGATATCGACTTCATCTGTCATATAACAACATCAAGATTAAGCACAATATATATCCTTAAGCCGCAGTGCGCCTCGAACTAGCTAACCAAATAGCTCTGTGTCGAGACTTTCCTACAAAAAAAACTCTAATTGAAAGTTTTGCCGTAAAATACGTTAATCACGATGTCGCTGCGGATTTGGTCCGTGGCTAAGAAATACTTCAGAAAATTGGGCAGCTAAGGAAGTGCTGATAAGTTCTGTGGTCTATTTTGGCGGATAAGGTCAAACGGATCTCACCACTATAAATATCGCACCGTCAGTCAATTAGTCCCAGCAGACTTACGATAATTTTTTTAAATTATTTTTCAGTTGAATGCTACTGTAAAACAGTAAATTTTATGAAAACAAAACTATAGTATGCATATTTCATGTTGGTTGTTTCCAATTATGTATTCATAGATATCCAAAACATTTTCATCCAAAAACTCAAAATAATGTTACAATGTTTTGAGTTTTTGGAGGAAAATATTTTTGTTTTGTATCGTAACGCAATACAAAACAAAATTGTATTCAACCTCGATTGTCGATATACAATATTGCAAATGTTCCAACAATATTTCAACGTCACATTGTTTTCCAAGAAATAGGCAGAGCAAAAAACAACGTAAGGTCAATTCCAAGGGTAGGTGGAAAAAAAGCGTGACAATATTAATTTCATAAATATAATTTACTGTCCTAAAAATACCATTTTTTTAACATATCAGTCCTCATCCCTATAAAACACTGAATGTTTCCTTTTCTTATAATCAAATGTGAGATTACACACAGAAAAAAAAGTCACATAATTTTAATAAGATTGTCTCATAAACTACTATTATGAGATTTCACGTAAAAAATGCACAATTTAAAGGATTCCATATTATATTTTAATGTGAAATCATCTAATAACAAAAATAAAAAGCATGTTAAATGAATAACTGTTAATTTCTGTTGTTTTACGAGTTTGCCTTTTGTTTTTACGAGATTTCACGTAAATTCGCTAAATACGGCATAAGTAAAATAGGAAATTGTACATTTCAATTACGATTGCCCTTATAAAAGGAAGTAAGGATAAAAGTTAAATTTCTTATCAGATTTAAATTTAAAATTAGTTAATAATTAAAATCTGAAATTTAAGCGAAGTTAATAAAATTTTGTGAATTGTGAATTGTAAAATATATAAAGTTGATTTCCTTGGGTTTAATTGTAAAATTGTGCAATTTGTGTTATCTGTTAATTAGAGCTCAATAAAATTTAAAAATGGAATATCCTACAACGGAAATCGTTGAAGACTGTACAAATGTGTCGTGCATTATTATTCCTCCATTAGTTTTCGAAGAAAAAGATGTTGGAGAAACACAGATTCTTTTAAAATCATGGGGTCTCAGTACAGCTACATGTGAGATAATTAAAGCTCACGGGTTTAACACAATAAGCCATATACAGGCATTAACATCAAACGACGTTCATGAAATGTTCCATACTATGCCATATTTTTTTGGTGAAAGGGCTCTTCTAAAAAAAAAATTGTATGACTGGAAAAATGAAATGGTGAGTAATAAATTATAAAACTTTATCAAATATTTTTTCATTTAAACTTACCTAATTTTAGGGAGTTAGCACGGATTACGAAAAGGCATTAGCAAATGCTACAACAAGCAAAGCTTTGGAGTTGCTTGAAAAAATCACTAATGAAATTTGTACCATCTCAACCAAACCTATAACTACCGCGATAAAGTATATCATGTGTCCAAACAAAGAATCTGTTAAAAGTATTTTGGAAAATACCCATAATGGACAAAAAGTATTAGAACATTATGAAAAATTTAAAACACTTAATCCATCGATGCAAAAATTATTGACTCAGAGCATAGTCGACCATTACATGGTTAATAAAAAAAAATGAATTACAAAGAAATGGAAGAGTGGGGCACTGCTATAGAGGAACTTTTCCAGAGTGAAAAATCTGTAAGTTTATGCACAGCATTATCAAAATGAAAACTTAAACATTTTTTTTTAAGGCAACGTATTTCCTGCCTCGTAAGCCGGGTAAGAAAAATCCAACAGGAAAACTTCCTTCAAAATGGAGTAATACGACGTTCGATAGAGATCCTCCAAATATCATTGTTAACACAAATGAAACGTTTTCAAATATCGGTACAATTTTACACACTCCACATTTTACATATAATTTATAATTTTTTTCCTGTAGATGAGTTAGAAACATTAAAAATATGGCTTTTCAGCAACATTTCGCCCTGGGAATTGATAGTTGAAAATTGGAAGAAAACGGCACCATTGAGAACCAAAGAATTTCAAAATCTTGAAAATTCTACTCTCAATGAATTACTAAAAGAATGGCCGAGATTTAATGACGAAAACGGCTAGCAGTTAGTAAGTACACATTATGTTAAACAATTTTAGTTTTAAATTTAATTTTGTACATTTTTTACAGATCGAAATTGACTTTGAATTTTTATTTCCGGACAAATCCAATTTATTATTATCATTATTTGATAATTTTGTTAGTAAAATTATGCCAATTTTTGACTCGGCAATGAAGGACAAAGCTTCTCGACAACTATTTAAATTTCTTTCTCAGGATGATATAGATATAAGTATGTAAAGTATATCATTAAATTATTTTATCTTTTTGACATTTATAACTTTATTTATGTTACTCTGTCAAAGAGATATAGCATAGCCCATATATCGTATTTATTGTTTATATTACTGTTTGAACTAAAATCTTATTTACAGATTCAAAACATTGCATTGCATGTCTTTTGATACATGCGATCCTTCAACCAAAGCGAATAAATAATAACGTTATCGAAACTCACACATTTTTATGTGTATATAGATGGATTGAAATATCAAATGGGTTCCTTTAAAAAGTGTCTTGATATAGTTATAAAAATCAGTTATGTTTTTCAACTAGAATATTCACACATAAGTAGGCGAATTTGGTCATTTTTAGAAGGCTATTTTTTTGATTTAGAATCAGAACGGTTTTCTGAAGTTATTAATTTAATTAATATATTAAAAAATCAAGTTTAAATAAAAAAATAACCAAATTTATTTGTTTTATGTGTGAATATTGTGAACATAAAATTCCTTCCAAGAATTTAATTTGAAAATGTAATTTATAGGAAAATAAGAAAACTTAAACTATAATTTCTGAACTAAGTTGTTAATATTTTTATTTTAATATATTTTTATTTTGAATTTTTACTGCATATATTGAATTGTTAAAGATTTATAAAAAATTATAATAAAGTAAAAACATTCAAAGCTTCAAACCAAAATTTTTATAATATTTTTGAAAAACATCATCTTTACTATTTTATCCCGTACGATAAAATTAGTGATTTCACATCAAATTAAACAGAAAGCACGTAACTTTTTAAGTAGACTTCACGTTTAAACAAACAGAAATCTTTAGAGAAAATCCTGTTGAATTTAACTGATTTCACTTTGTAGGATTACGTTATTTCATCTAATTTTTATGTTCATTCACGTCAATCTTAAAAATTAAAAATAACGTGGTAAATCACTTTATTTTAATGTGACAGCCCTATTGGTTAAAAACCATAGGGATTTCACGTAAATTTTATTCAACGTTACGTGAAGATTTTTCTGTGTGTATGAACATTAGCATTATGTAGTTTATTTTATAAAATGAAATTAATAAAAAAAATATACTTCAAACTTTTTTGACAGTCCGACGACGGACTTGGTCCGCGAATCGATACAGTGAACAATTTTACGTTAGTGGAAAATGGAAAACCGGAAAAAATTCGACGGATCAATCCGACCAAGTCCATGGATAACTCCTATCGTGTAGGTGTATGGTTAGCTATTCAGTCCCAACTAAAATAATCGTAAATTACCAAAAACTCCTTCAAATGTGTACACATTTCTTTTTATCAGCTTACTGTCATTCTATAATTTTTGAAGCAAGCAACTTTTCATCTCCTCGAAACAGACACTAATATCTATAAAAGAAGCAGACACTATAACTATAACATTAACTAACAAAAATAATAACCGAAAACAGTTCATGAGTTTGTAAGATTTCTACAATAACAGGTGGTAAATTACGGTCTCTGGAAAAGTTCTGTACGTGCGGTTTTACACACTTGATCAACTCGCGAATGCCCGCAGATTATAGGAGTAAACACATAAAAGAGAGTTTTTAGACTAAGAGATCGAATAGTCAAAATCAAAATAAATCTATTCATTCCTCTTAAAAGCGCTACAATCAATCCAATTTCTATTCACATACATCGCATCTTGATTGTGCTTCGCATTTTTCAGATTTATCTGAATTTTTACTTAAAATTCTGGTGCTTATCGCAATCAAAACAGATTTTTAAAATACAACAAATTATTAGAAAATTATAAACTATATTGGATTAATCGATAAAGATAACATAAATATCAATCGGAAAATTATATTCGACAGTGCTGATCTTGAAAGGATTATCGAACTTGCTGATCTTGAAAGGATTATCAATAAATATCTTTTGGATAAATAACTACTACTGAATTATGCCGGTTTTGATAATTTGACATCGGTCTAGTCAAACACCACGGTCCACGGTATATTGGTATTCGGTATATATCGCTATTGAAAGCTCTACAGGAAATGCGCTCTTGTGGAACAAAAACGAAGAATAATAATAAATGCACGAATGAATTGGATAGTGGTAAAAAAAGATATATACCGTGTGGGGTTATGTATTGAGTAGTGGGGAGTAAGAGACCGGAAGTCTCAAAAATATCATTGACTTTGACAGCTTTTTCTTATATTTTTAAGGTCGGGAGGAACATTGAGGATGGTTCCAAAAATAAGAAAACTATAAACTGTTGAAAAGAATATTTTCAAAAAAATCACACTAGGAGTTTTTCTTCGTTTTGAGAAGACTTTTGACAACTATTTGTCACTTTCGTGCCGCTCTTTAATTGGATAATGAATTAGTAAAATAACACTAAATTGGAAACAGCGGGTGTCAACCACACCACCAGCCATGTAGCGTGAGTTCCAAGCCCTTCTATCACACCCTCTGCTTTGAAACATAATGGTAAACCTGCTCTAAATTCCAACAGACTTGAACACGTACAAGGATTCAGATTCTCTAACATAAATAAATACTTTAAGAACCTTTTGGCATTACAAGATCTCATGAGTGATAAAAATAGGTAGTTTGGACAGAAATACCAACAAGAACATTAAACCCACATTCTATCACATCCGCACAACACCAATATCTAGTACACCGATTGTATTTAAACAACGCTGGTAAGAGCATAGCAATTGGTGACCCCAGACACCTTGAACGCAATATTTCAAGTTAAAACTTTTGCGGTCAACATTTACATCGTACTATGTGCGAAAAATTTGATACTATACAAATTGAGACAAGTAACTGAAGTTTATCTTATACTCTTGTTTATACTAGACTGAGATTTAAAATTTTTCAGTTAAATTTGGATTTAGATCTGAGATTTAAAAATTTTCAGTTGGATTTGGTTTGATATCCTTTTCAAGGGTCTTCATCCGTTTTATTACAAAACAAAACGAAGTGCAATTTAAGTACAAATTCAGTGTTTCAAGTTGAAATACACTCAGTTGTTTGATTCTTAATGAATAATGTGCAATTGTTATTGAACACCAGTTTAACCCGAGGCTAGGAGTTTTATTAGTCGGGAACATATATGTATTATACAGGAAAGGAATTATAGTAAAGCAAGAAAGCTATAGTTAAAAAAACTCCCAGTTATAACAACATTATTAGGTTGCTTTGGATGTGACTGCATCAATCTATGAAACAACATTAAAGAAAAATAGAAATTTAGCTGAGAGGACGCAGTTCTCTCCAACAGAACTATGCAATGCCACGCTCAGTAGCCAACACCACACACTAAGCTAACCATTTTGTTACTCTATTTGAAATTCATATCCAGTGTGTGCTACTTAGACATTGTATTTGGATACTAATTTATGTCAGAATTTTTATAAAGTACCATAAAGCGTTCAGATTAATTTACAACCTCTTCCTTTGATTTCAAAATATCATGGAGCGTCTTTTATCTAAATTTTTGTTTATCCATCATTTTTCACATTGTTGAAAGTTGTTTTCTCAAATGTTGTAGCGTACGGCTTGATATGTATCACGGTGGGGAATGTGCCCCCGATTTGTGTCGAAAGAAACTTTTCATTTTAAGGTTCAACGAACGTTGTCAAAAAATATAAATCCCTATATGAAATTTATTATTTTCCCTTTTAAAAGTTTGATTTTATTCAAAATACTTATTTCATTATTTTTTCTCAAGTGATAAGTGAGTTGAAAATCAAAATGGTGCAGGAAGATTTGACTACTATCACCGGATCATCTTGACACTGTAGGTCTGCCGTGAAAATGCAAAACAATCTGCTGTCAGGTTAAAATTTTAAATGATGTTCCATAGAGATAATCCGTATAAACCTCTACCAAAAATACATCAAAGTTAACAGACTATATAGTCCTGATCTAGAAAATTTGGTATCACCATCAGAGCTGGAAGCAGAAACGAAATATAGTGACGTGAAAAACGTAGTTCTTGCCGAGCAGCCACACTCACTACCAGCGAGTGCGACAAAAACGAATGAGGTATTACTGCAACAGCAAAGGCGCAAAAAAAGAGACAAGAGTAAAGAAAAGTAGACTCTTCTATCACAGTCACCATCTAGCCACACTGTTACGTATAGCATAACCGCCTTAAGAAACGAGAAAACTGATTGACACAGAAAAGACAATTAATAATTATCATCATTAAAATTCACCTTTAATTTTAATTCGTTTTTATTATTATTTGTCTTCTACAACATAGGTAGAAATTTAACATTACGTTGTTTCTTTTCCAAGGTTATTCTTCCCACAATATATCTCCATATTCGCACAACAAATAAAGTTTTTTGTTTTTTCTGCAAATTCATACGAAATTGATGTGTTGTTAAATTCATAAGAAACGCAAGTCATTAACCATCAAAAACTTGTTTACGAGATCACTTGTCAGAAGTATTGAAAAAAATGATAGATCTTTAAAACGATCTCTTGAGCAAGTTTTTTCATATATATTCTTATTACGTCATCTGAGTTCTAATGTGTTCGTCACAGGTTTGATTATTAAAGTCATATAAAAGATAACAAAGACCTTTGATGATCAGACGATCCATTACTGTAAGGTGACCAGATTATTTCCAAACCAAAAGATGACAGTTTTTTGTCGATATATAACTACCTCCCACCCCCAATTTTTTTTTTCTACAAATAGGTATACTCAAGGGACAGGTCCGACAGGACGCTGTGTTCGAAAACTGTACCGGAAGTGTGTCAAAAAATCGTTATGTGTGTCGAAAATAGCAAATTTTCATATTTTTGGCTTAAAAAACGTTCATTTTAAGTGATTACGAGTAGGAAAATTGGATTTGGAGAAATCTTGATTGTAGGGATTTGTATGTGAGATCAAAAACTAGATTATTGCATTATAAGTTGGTCAAAAAAATGTTGTCAAGTGTGTCAAAAGAAAGATTTTTATTTATTTTTTTACCTAATTTTTTGGGAAAAATAAAATTAATTATTTATATGACATGAAATTTTATTATTATTATTGAGAATTAAGGCACTATAATTTTGTCAAAAAAATGTTGTCAAGGGTGTCAAAAGAAAGATTTTTATTTATTTTTTACCTAATTTTTTGGAAAAACATAAAACTAATTATTTGTATGACATGAAATTTTATTATTATTATAGAGAATTATGGCATTATAATTTTGTCAAAAAAATAATGTCAAGTGTGTCAAAAAATGTTTTCATTTATTTTTTTAGTCAAATTTTTTGGAAAAAAAAATTTTGCTGTTTTTATGGCGTAAATGTAAAAAATGAAATTGGACATAGAAAATTTTGAATTTGTTATAGTTTTTGAAATATTTTTGGAATTTTGAAAAAAGTTTGTAGTTTTGATTTTGTAATAATTTTTGCAATATTTTTAGAATTTTGGAAAAAGTTTGAATTTTTAAGAATTTTTGGAATTTTGAAAAAAGTTAGTATTTTTGATTTTGTAATAATTTAACAATATTTTTAGAATTTTGAATAAAGTTTTTTATCTTTGATTTTATAATAATTATTAGAATATTTTTAGAATATTGAAAAAAAATTGTTTTTATTTAATTTTTCCAGTATTTTTGGAATGTTGAAAGAAATATGATTTTGTGATTTTGTAATATTTTCTCGAAACGCTAAATGGGAGGTTTTTGAGTAGTTTGCTGATTGAATCTTCACTAAATTATGTTAATTTATGATCTATTATAATTTTACGGCAACTTATTGATGTTTCGTGTTAGTTTTGTAATAAATTTCTAAACAGAGATAAAAAAATACTTGTACTTTAACAAAGAGTTATGTTTGATATACATCGCTGCCCAAAACTAAAAACCATTTTTTTTTTTATACTAAGTTAGACATGTTTAGTGTTAGTTTAAATAAATTATAAATTAACGTCTCTGAATATCCGAAGATAACATGCCAACTGTGGATTGTGGAAATGGATTATGTTTCTTTAAGAAATTGGTGGACATGGACTTTGAAAAGTTGGGATTAAAATAATCAGGGAAAACCTATGAAGGCAAGGAATTCCAAAGATAAGAAACACGGTTGAAAAAGTCACGTTGAAAGGCGACAGTTCTACATTTTGTTATTTGAACGGTGAATGGGTGGGCCATGGCTGATGCTCTGGTTGAACGAGAAAAAATAGCGGGTTCGGGTAGTATTGATTTGATCTCCTCTGAAGAGTACTCATTCATAATGTATTTGTAAAATATCGTCAAATCAGCGACATTTCTTCTATGCTGTAACGAATCAAACTCGTTTGTAAGATTTGAATTGCCGATCAATTTAATTGCTTTCCGTTGGACAGTGTCTAGACATTTTAAAGAGGTTGGGTATCCGTATGCACCACCCCAGATGTGAGAACAGTACTCCATGCAGGGGCGAATAAATGATTTATATATTAAAAGAAGCTGTTCGCTATTGAAAAACTTACGACAACGCCCGATGCAAAAGCATCTTACGTATGACGCTTCATTTTGTACGGTACCTGAGGAATTGGTTTTGGCGGGAAATTAGGTGCAGTTAAAGTTGAGTTTTCAGAAAAGAGTTTTCCAAGAAGATCAGCCTTTTCTTTTGGGTTTATTATGGGTACATCATTATGACTTAAAGGTGGTAATGACGATTGAGTGAAATTATTTTGCACTGCTTTAACGGCTTTAAAAAACTGTCGAGAGCCCGTAGGATGCTCGGCAAATTTCGCTGCTTTTTTGCAAAAATGCAAAACAAAGTAAAGTCAAAAGAAAATTGAAAAATGACAAAAAATTTTTTCAAGGAAAACTGAACGAAAATAGTAATACAAAATTTAAAAGAAAACTAAACTTAGAAATTATACAATTGAAAATAAATTGGAAGTAATATTTCCTCGATCAAAATTTAAACATTTATCAAAATTTTTAGAAATAAAATAGCTTTCAAATGCATCCAAATTGGAAACTATGTTAACTTCTTTAATTAGTTTAACATTTGCCAAAGATACTCCCAAATGACATTCTGTTAAGGCATAATGTGCAATGCATGATTTTTCTTGCCGGTTAAATCTAATATGGCTTTTATGTTTTTTAAACCTTGTTTTTACACTTCTTTTTATTTGGCCAATATAAATTTTAGAGCAATCACTACATTTGTATTCATAAATTCCTGATTTTTCTAATTTTTCAATTTTGTCTTTTGTGCTCCCTAAAATATTTTTAAATTTCTTTTGGTTGCCGAATACTGGAAAGAAATTGTGTTTTTTACAAACAAATTTTAACTTATTGATAATTTTGGGTGCAAAAGTTATTTTAAATCTCTTTGAATAATTGGGCTTTTGTTTATTTTGACGAAATAATGTTGATAAACTATGTTTTTAACCGACTTCAAAAAAGAAGGAGGTTCTGTGTTTCACTGTAGGTTTATTTTTATGTATGTACACCGATTTCTCAAAAACGGCTCGTCCGATTTGGATGATTTAAATTTTATTCTATTTGGGTTCATTCCGAGAAGGTCCCATAATTTTTTCTATGATGTGAAAAATACCGTTATTCAGAAAATTAGAAAAAACCATATTTTTAATGCATTTTCGCTGATTCCGTCAAAACATATTAATCTGTTTGGATGTTTTGGGCAGTATTATATTGCTATACTTGTCAAGGTTATCGTAAATAATTTTCTATCACAGGAAATATGTATGCGGTTTGTGCAAAAAATCGCAAAACCATAATTAATAGATTGTCACTGATGAAAGTTTTTCCGGCATTTGAAGTTATTACTTTTAGAACGCTTTCTAGCCGACATTTGCTTTATGACTACACTAAAAATAAAAAAAAAAAATTGCGGCACGGATATCCGCTAGAAATAGGTAGATTTCGAAATCAGACAGTTTTGTGTGCCAGTAGAATCTGATGTATCAGATTAGTTTAAACAAAACAAACTAATTTCAAACAGATATCGAACAAATTTTAAAAAGAAAATTAGCTACCTATAAGCAAAATTATATCTATCCAATTTTGCAACAAACAAATATCAAATCTACCACAGAACATGTGTGTGACAATTTATGACACAAACCTACTCTATATCATATGTCGTGCAATTACTGCAAAATATCAAAATAGTTTATTTCTAAGAAAAAAAAATTAATTTCTTCTACTCAAATATTTTATTTTTTTGACTGTTATAAGGTTGACATTGACTGTTATAAGGTTTTTGGAAATTGTAGTTGGGGATTGTTGCAAACTTTTGTGTCTAAGCCAACAAGTCAAAAACCTCTAACTGCAGAGGTTTATATTTATAAGAAACGGATTAAAATGTTTCCACAGATTCTAAATTTATGAAGATTTTAAAAATATTAGTATCCAAACGGCCATTATGCGCACGCTACATCAATGCGTAAGAAAGGTCACAAACAAGTACACGTGTACCCCACCAATAAAGAATGAATCTGGTGAAACCCTAACAACAACCGAACAGCAGCTTAATAGATGGAAAGAATACTTTGAAGACAACAACCAAAATAACGAGGAAAGTTTCCAGCCTGTAGATGCAACTAATAACGAAAATATCAACACCCATCCACCGACGGAGCGGGAAGTTAGAAGTGCCATACAGAAACTGAAGAACAATAAAGCAGCTGGTACAGACAACATACCAGCGGAAGTGCTCAAAGCAGATGCAGCTACCACAGCTGAAATCCTAACACCACTATTAGCTGACATATGGAGCTCTGGAAAAATACCGGACAAATGGAAAGAGGGTTCAACCATAACAATTCCCAAGAAAGGTGATCTAAGAGAATGTAAAAATTGGCGAGGCATATCATCCCTGCTCAACACCACAATGAAAGTATTAGCGATGATCATTCTGGAAAGAATATCTCCATCAATTAACAAGAAATTAAGAAACGAACAAGCTGGCCTTAGACCAGGCAGAAGCTGTACAGATCATATCAACACAATCCGTATCATCGTTGAAAAATCTAACGAATGGAATTCACCACTGTATCTACTCTTCGCGGACTTCGAGCGGGCGTTTGACACAATCAACAGAACTGCTATCTGGAAATCACTTTGTGAAATAGGCATCCCAAATCAGATAATTGATCTAATCAAGGAAATGTATCAGAATGCTGAGAACAAAATTCAATACAAAGGACAGCAAAGTGATAAGTACTTTAACAACCGGGGAGTAAGGCAAGGCTGTGTGCTATCACCGCTACTATTCCTCATAGTACTAGATAGGGTCATGTGAATGCTCGAGAACGAAAGTCCAAATGGCATCCAGTGGGGAACATTAAGACGGCTCAATGATCTAGACTATGCAGACTATATCTGCCTGCTTACACACAGACATGTCGACATGCAGCAGAAAATACAGAAGCTATCAATCCTTGCACATGAAGTTGGTCTCAAAATCAACATCACCAAAACAAATCTAATGAGACTGAACACCAACGTGAGTACACCAATCAGCATAAATAATACACAAGTCGATGATTTCAACTTATAGGCGGCACGTTTCTGTTTTTTATGTAATATTTTGTAAACTACATTGTGCTTAAAACCATTGCTTTTTGCAATGTAAAGAATAGTGTTGAATTCTGTTTTAAAATTTATAGCCGAAAGGGTAACTTTTATGAGTCTTTCGACTAGCAAGTTGATTGCTGAATGCTTTATGCTAAGAGGGTGATTAGAAGAGAAATTTATGATTGTGTCAGTGCAGGTTGGCTTTCGATAGATGTTGAACTCAAATTTGGTTGTTGGATGACTAATTGATATGTCCAAAAAGTTAATTGATCTATCACACTCCTTTTCCATGGTGAATTGGATAGAAGGGTGTTGGTTGTTGAGAAAAACGAGAAAGTTTGTTAGTTGTCTATCTGTACCATTCCATAGACACAATATGTCATCCACATATCTATACCAAAAGGAGACGTGTTTAGAAAAGGCATGTGAACCGTTTAAGATTTGGCTTTCGAACCAATTCATGAACAATTCAGCGAGTAAGGGTGATAAAGGAGAGCCCATGGGAAGTCCATCGACAAATTTGAAAAGCTTATTATCGAATGTAAAATAGTTCTGTTCAACACAGGTTCTGTAGATGAGTAAAACTTCATCTTTAAGTTCGACAGAATTAACAGATGTGTTAATCATCTGGAGAACTATATCATTAAGAATGTTTATTGGAACTGATGTGAACAAACTACAAACTACATCAAACGAAATAAGTTTGGAATTCATTGGGATGGTGACATCTTTGATTTTTGATATGAGATCAATAGAATTTTTGACTGAAAATGGAGAGACGAATTTAGTAATTTCAACGAAGATTTTGTTGAATTTTTGGCAGAGTTTGTATGCTGGAGCACTACAATAGGACACAATAGGCCTAATTGGGACGTTTTGTTTTTGAAGTTTAGGGGGTCCGTAAAGGACGTAAAGGACAGGAGCAGATGGATTCATCTGCTTCAATAGGAAAGTTGTTGATGGTGGGATAAGATTGGGGCAGGAAGCCAAACATTTGTTTACCGAATTTTTGAATAAAGTGGTGGGATTATTATTCATCATATTCATATTATTCGGTGGGTGGGACAATTATTCATCATGTTTCGCCAAGTACCAGCGGTAAAATCCATCGAATTTATATAATAACTATTATAACAACTATAATAGCCATTTTATTTTGTGAAAAACAATATGAGTCACTAGTAGACTAAGAGCCAGCGACAGCCAGACCTTCGTTATTTTATAAAAGCTGAAAGTTTTCCTGCGCATGACCCATACATAGGTAGGAATGATCCTCAACTATGAAGTTTGGATCATCGTGGCTTTGGCAAGTAGAAGGTAGCAAAGATGCATAAAATGACTCCAAAGTTTCGTGAAAGTATAAAGTGTAATTTTTTTATATTTGCTTCAGGATAGTATTAGAAATCACGACGTCCATTGCCAGACACTTACTATAGTGGCAACCCCCTGCCAGACACCCTTTAACTTCAATAAATTGTAATTAAACTTTCGTCATAGTATAAAAGCTGAATTTTATATATGTTACTTGGGAAACTATCAGAAGATATTTTCTTAGCAGCCAGACAGTTTCGATACTGTTTACATCTTGCCAGACAAGTTGAAAGTGTGCCGTACTTCAAAAATGGTAATTAAACTTACGTTAAAGTATAAAAGCTGAATTTTATATATGTTACTTGGGAAGCTATCAGAAGATATTTTCTTAACAGCCAGACAGTTTCGATACTGTTTACATCTTGCCAGACCAGTTGAAAGTGTGCAATAAATTGTAATTAAACTTTCGTCATAGTATAAAAGCTGAATTTTATATATGTTACTTGGGAAACTATCAGAAGATATTTTCTTAGCAGCCAGACAGTTTCGATTCTGTTTACATCTTGCCAGACAAGTTGAAAGTGTGCCGTACTTCAAAAATGGTAATTAAACTTACGTTAAAGTATAAAAGCTGAATTTTATATATGTTACTTGGGAAGCTATCAGAAGATATTTTCTTAACAGCCAGACAGTTTCGATACTGTTTACATCTTGCCAGACCAGTTGAAAGTGTGCAATAAATTGTAATTAAACTTTCGTCATAGTATAAAAGCTGAATTTTATATATGTTACTTGGGAAACTATCAGAAGATATTTTCTTAGCAGCCAGACAGTTTCGATACTGTTTACATCTTGCCAGACAAGTTGAAAGTGTGCCGTACTTCAAAAATGATAATTAAACTTACGTTAAATTATAAAAGCTGAATTTTATATATGTTACTTGGGGAGCTATCAGAAGATATTTTCTTAACAGCCAGACAGTTTCGATACTGTTTAAATTTTGCCAGACCAGTTCAAAGTGTGCTCTTGGTGCGAGCGCGAGGCAATACACATAGAAGCTGATGCGAGTGAGATAGTTTATAATAGTATAACTTTCATGTTAATAAATCAATAAAAAGTAAATCTAATAATTTAATAAATAACGTTTTATAGCTTTATAAACTTTGTTTTTAAAATTTAATTTAATTCACGAAATTTTAAACAATTGTTTTAGAGTTCAGAAGTCCAAAAAAAAATAGTTTTATTATATGCATATAGCATAGCCATCGTACACAAAATAAAAAAATATGGTTTTATTAAATGTATTATTTAAAAAAATATTTAATGATTTTAATAGTCTTCATCGTTGTTGCTGATATCTTCGTCACTACTACTCCAGTCCGTGGTCTGATTGTTTTCCATATCGCCTTCTCCGTCAGTATGTATGTATATATATATGTATTGAAAAAACTAAAAAGAGTGCATTTACACTAACATTTCAAAATTGTACCCTCTAATTCAATAGTACTTCGCGGTTTTTATGCCAAAATAGCCCAGTGACCGATTCCAGCAATTAAAACCCGCGCACGCCTTAGTTTCTTTCTATATGACACAATCAATAGACTTAGAAAACTACCATAGTATGAATAATTTTTTTTTAACCAAAACATGTTTAAAAAAATTAATCGACGTTTCAAAAGACAAACAAATTATCTTTTCTATTAAACTCGGTGTACACAGATAGCAATAGACCTATCTTCTTTACATCGGCTTGTATGTACATACGGCACACTTTCAACTTGTCTGGCAAGATGTAAACAGAATCGAAACTGTCTGGCTGCTAAGAAAATATCTTCTGATAGCTTCCCAAGTAACATATATAAAATTCAGCTTTTATACTTTAACGTAAGTTTAATTATAATTTATTGCACACTTTCAACTGGTCTGGCAAGATGTAAACAGTATCGAAACTGTCTGGCTGCTAAGAAAATATCTTCTGATAGCTTCCCAAGTAACATATATAAAATTCAGCTTTTATACTTTAACGTAAGTTTAATTACAATTTATTGCACACTTTCAACTTGTCTGGCAAGATGTAAACAGTATCGAAACTGTCTGGCTGCTAAGAAAATATCTTCTGATAGCTTCCCAAGTAACATATATAAAATTCAGCTTTTATACTTTAACGTAAGTTTAATTACAATTTATTGCACACTTTCAACTGGTCTGGCAAGATGTAAACAGTTTTGAAACTGTCTGGCTGCTAAGAAAATATCTTCTGATAGTTTCCCAAGTAACATATATAAAATTCAGCTTTTATACTTTTACGTTAGCTTAATTACCATTTTTGAAGTACGGCACACTTCCAACTTGTCTGGCAAGATGTAAACAGTATCGAAACTGTCTGGCTGCTAAGAAAATATCTTCTGATAGCTTCCCAAGTAACATATATAAAATTCAGCTTTTATACTATGACGAAAGTTTAATTACAATTTATTGAAGTTAAAGGGTGTCTGGCAGGGGGTTGCCACTATAGTAAGCGTCTGGCAATGGACGTCGTGATTTCTAATACTATCCTGAAGCAAATATAAAAAAATTACACTTTATACTTTCACGAAACTTTGGAGTCATTTTATGCACCTTTGCTACCTTCTACCTGCCAAAGCCACGATGATCCAAACTTCATAATTGAGGATCGTTCCTACCTATGTGTGGGTCATGCGCAGGAAATCTTTCAGCTTTTATAAAATAACGAAGGTCTGGCTGTCGCTGGCTCTCGGTCTATAGTAATTAATCTATCAGTGTTTGTTGGTTTATGGTAAACAGAAATATCAATTTTTTCATTAAAAAAAATATATTGAAAATGATTTATTTCGCAAAAAAGGACATATTTTCTTATTCATACATAAATTTGGATGACTTATGGATTTCTTTCAAGAGGGATTCATTGAGCTCTCTTATAAAATTTCTGTGCTTGATTTTTTTCGTTTATTAAAATAACACAAATTTAATCGAATTTGAGTCTTTTTAACTGTCCGTATATCATTACTTAATAAATAAAAAAACTCTTTCCACCGATGCATTTGGTCCTGGTAGACCAAAAAAAATTCTAATAAGTTTTGAAATTTAGGAATAAGCAATGCATTAGTTATCAAAATAATTGAATATTTTGACCTATCATTGGTCGTGCTCAAATTGTTTTTCATTCCCCATTGACAGCTTTTGATAATCATTAATTCATAAGTATGCAATATGATAAAAAGATGATAAAGATGCTCATTTTTGTAAAAGATGACAAAAAGATGGCATTATTTTAAAAGTTCGTAAAAGATGACTGTCATCTTCAAAAGATGACGTCTGGTCACCTTAATTACTGTTAAGTCTTAGGTCATATTTAGGGTGACCATTTTTTTCTAAGTAAAATCAGTACAAAATTTTAAGACTTAAAATATGTAGTATCCTCAGTCTCCTTAGCCTCACCTATGTCTCTTCTAAGTCGAAACGTAAATGTGTAAAGCGAAGTAAACAAATCTGTTTTTATTTTTTTGAAATAGTTTTAAGGAAATTTTATTGAGACCAACATCAGTAGCTTGTAAAACTTTCCGCCACGATTGCTTGGGAAAACACAGGGTTATAATTTTGATCTATTTTCCGTGGGAGACCACATTTTTAAAATAAAAGTATTTTTTTCAAATAATTTTTATTACATGTTTATAACAAACGATGCGACTCGTATAGTTTTACATATTTCCTTATTTAAATTGAAGCTTAAATTAAAATTTAACAATTTTCTTAAAAATCTGTACTTCCAGTACATAATTTTAAAAATCAGTAAAAATCAGTACCGCATATGTCTATTAGTACAGAAGCTAGAAAATCAGTACTGTACTGATAAATTCTCTAGGCATATTAAACAAATTCAATTTGTTTTATAAATTTTCAGAGATCAAGACAACATATCAGACGAATTGAGAAGTTATCCAAAAATCGGAGAAAGCATTATCGGTGGCAGCCATTGGACACTTAACCATTCAGATCGTGAATTAAATGAAGGTATCTATTTCATATTTGTTTTGTTGTTGTTAAAAAAATGTATTCGTTGCGCTGATATGTCTATAGATTTTCCTATATGAATCCCAATTTATGTTACTTTATGTCGCTTTTCGCTATTTGGTGTTGCTTGAAAAATATTAAAACCAAACAATTGATTTAAATTAATTTCAATTTTAAGAAATATTCCCTTTATCTATGAAACGATGTCCCAGTGTACAAAGTTTAAGAAATCGGCGAAATCCTGTATTTTCTGGAAACCGTGCAATTCGATCAAAACGAATAATTGAGAAATCTGGAGAGAGGAATGTTCTTGGAATAAATATGCCAGCGCGATCTATAAGATATATCAAAGATTTTGTAACAACATTGGTGATTTTATTTATTTAGAAAAATAGACATAATTTCTTTTTATATACGACATAAATTATTTTCAGATAGATTTACAATGGCGATATACGTTAATGATTTTTTCTCTAAGTTTTGCAAGCTGTTGGTTGTTATTCGCAATTATGTGGTATTTAATTGCCTACGCTCATGGTGATCTTAACTTTCATCCAGAAACTGGAGAGCGTCTTAGTGAGGGTAGTCAACCTTGTGTTACAGGTTGTGAAGGTTTTGCCGGATATCTGTTACTGAGTATCGAAACTCAGGTTTCCATAGGGTTTGGAAATAAATTTCCTAGTGAAGAATGTCCTGAAGCTGTGTTTTTAATGATAACCCAGTTACTTATCGGAATGCTTTTAGAAGGCGCAATGGTTGGTATAGTTTATGTTAAAATGATACGGCCGATTAGAAGAAATATTGATCAGAAATTTAGTCGAAAAGCAGTAATTTGTTTGAGAGATGGTCAAATGTGCCTTATTTTCCGAATTGATGATCCAAGAGAAAGTCATTTAGTTGAAACAAAAGTTCAAGCGATATGGTTGGAAGAAAAAAGGTAAGTGACAACAAATCGGCAACGTTCAACAATTAATTAGTCTTTTGCTGGTAAAATTTGTAGATCTCCTGAAGGTGAACGATTAGGTCAGTTTCAATATCCGATTAATTTAGAAAATAATGGAAAAATTGTTCTGTTATGGCCACAAACTATTGCACATATTATCGATAAAAATAGTCCGCTTTATGATTTATCAGCGAAAGATCTATTAGAAAAACGGTTTGAAATTATTTTAACAATAAATGGAATATCAGGATCAACGGGACAACTGGGACAAGCTCGAACTTCTTACTTATCAAAAGAAGTCATGTGGGGATATCGATTTAAAAATATGTTTTCCTATAACTATACAAAAATGAAATATGTTCTAGATTATTCAGTTTTTGATGAAACAGAAACGGTAGTTAACTCAACGTATATAAGTTTTTCAAATTTTAATATTTTTGTAATATAAATTCAAGATCGATACACCATTGTGCAGTGCAAAACGGTTAGAACAAGTATACAATGAAGTTAGAGATGAATTGTTACATTTTGAAAATGATTTTAATGATATGCCCGGAGGAGATGAACATCAACTAAGTCCAATTGGAGATATCATTTTAGAATATTCACCAAAAGCGATGGAAAGTTCTGATAATACATTGAATGAAAAAACGGAATTTAAATCTGATGCTGGAACTGGGTATGCAGAATTTTCACATGAAGATTTGCAGTTGAAATAAAAAAGAATTTTTAGCTTATGCTGTAATAGTACTGCCTACGTAATATAAATGGAATTTAAGTTCCGTACAAGTACAACTACTCGCATCTTCTTACTTTGTTGTATTTATTTATGAAAATAAGTTTTATTGTTTTTATATTAAAATAAAGATTTATTTATTTGTTTATAATCGTTAAATGTGTTCAAGATATTCGTATTCGTATATTCGTATTCTCATTTCGGTATATATACATTGGTTTAACATACCTCTATATATTTTTCTTTAGGCGTTCATGTCCATGTAGGAGCGTTGCCAAGCTAATCAGCTTCGAATATTCACCACGGTCATTCGCAACAGCGGCATAACTACCATGGCAGCCGATTTTTAAGGTCGGTTATTACGTACATCTTCCATTGTAGTCGTGATCTACCTTGCGGTCGCCCACTCCCTGGAGTACTTACGTACATATTTTAATCATTCCAGACTGTGAATCGGTTCGTATAGAACATGCCCAAACCAAGTAATATTATTGGAACGAATACAATCTATTATATCAGAACCCTCAAGAACGTCTGTTATCGCAAAGTTCTATCGGGTTCTGGACTCTAAATCGTCTGTCTTAAGTGGACCAAAAGTGTAACGTAGGATCTTACGCTCAAATACAGATACATTCGATTCGTCATTTTGTGTAAGGGTCCACGTTTGTGACCTATACATCACAACTGGTCAAATCAATGTCTTGTATAACTTGAGTTTGGTGTTAGTTGACACATACGGCGACCCAAGGAGAGGTTTAATTGATTGAAAAATTCAATTACCTGCAGTGATTCAAGCTTTTGTGTCTGTAATTATGCTGTTGTTTAAGTCAAACATTGATCCCAAATACTTAAAAGATTCTACTCCCTGAATTCGTTCATCGCCGCACATCAAATCTTTCTTCTCAGCCTCTCTTGAAACATTCATATGTTTGGTTTTATCGTAGTTAATTTGCAGACCAATTTTTATAGCACCACTCTCAAGCGACTTGAAAGTCTCACTCATAACAGCTTCACTTCGGCCGAGAATGACAACATCATCAGCGTAAGCGATCATCGGTACTGATTTTATTGACAAGATATTGTTGTTGGTCGGAAAATTCTTTTGAAGGCACACATATGCCAAGGCTAGATTAAAAAGTAAGGAGAGATAGAATCACCTTGTCTTAAGCCAGAGTCGACTTTAAAAAAATTTTGATATTTTGTTCCTACTCGTACACAGCATTGAAAGTGCTGTACTGTCATTTTGCAGTAGTGATACCAGTAGTAATACCAGTAGTGATGCCAGTTTACCAGGGATTACCATTGATACTAGAGCAGACTATATAAAGTTTCTCGTTCGAGGGAGTCGTAAGCCTCCCTAAAATCAATGACAAGTTGGTACACAGTATGATGAAGTCTCGACACTTTTCCAAAATAATCCTTATCGAGAAAAGTGCATCGGTGGTACCTCGGCCTTGTCAGAAGCCACACTGATGTACAATCATGTTATATCGTCAATACCAGGTGCTTAATTATGTTTTAATTTTGACAGCGTCGTTTCGAAATCCTCTTTTGTGGGTTCGTCTACATGAACCTTTGACGCAGAAACCAGCATTGCTCGTTCTTTGACTTGCTGCTCATCATTTAAGTTGAGAAAATTCTCAAAAAAAGCGACATAGGTATCATCTAAAATATTTTTAAGGTCTACTTGTAGTTCTACAGCTTCAATTTGAACAGCTTTCGATCTAGTTTAAGGTCTGTTCTTTAAGGTTTTAACCTGTTGAAGGAAGTTACGCGATTTATGTTCCTTATTAAAGCTTTCAATCTCCTCACACTTTCTCTTCGACCATTCTCTCTCAGTTCGTCTACATAGTCTTGTAACTGCTTGTCTTGCCAGTTTAGTTTTAGTTCTCCTTCGTAGTCATTTCAGATTTTCAGATAGTAACCTGTATTGTATTGAATAGCTTCAAGCTATGCTTGATCTATCAATGATTTCTTGGAGTGGTTTTGTGGCCATCCAAGTATTCCATAACAAGGCTTAAAACAACACCTTCGAGTAAATAGCATGACTAATCGACGTCTCCACTAATGGTTAAGTGATGAGATGTTAAAACGTTAGCGTTGATTAAATTTTGAACTATGTAGAAAGCATCCTTCTCGTCGACGATCTTAGCTTCAGCACGACAATAAGAGAAATTTTGTTGTATGTACCGCGTACCCGTAGCTAGCAGATCCTCTAATTGACCGGGATGAATTTCATCACGGTTTCTTGTATAGCTGCACCCACAAGGAAGCCAGTGCCAAATTCTCTTCGAGAAGGATCACCACTACAGTATGAAGAGTGATTATTTTCTGATTATTGAATAGTTCTGTTTTCTGATTATTGAATGTCTAAGTTCTTGCAGAGCAGTGATATCTATTCAATGGATCCATTCAATACCTCTCAGCCTCTGTTTCTAGAGTCATTATAGCATCAGGAGCGCTCAGACTGTGCACGTTACATGTTCCGAGTTGGACTACCAACTCGTCCTTTTTCACGTCCAGGCGAACTGTTTTTTTTTTTGCTGATTTCTAAATTAAACAATTTTTTTTTCAGAGCTAGGGTGTAAACTGTGAACCTCAGGCCCAATCCAAATTTCGGTGAATTGGTCCGTTTGGATGTTACGGTTATCAGTAGAACTTTTTTACACGTTTATATAGCGAGCCGCTTGACATGGAGAACAAACACTTATGTCGCATTGGTTTTCAAGCGCCAATTCGATGTTGCATCATTGACTAAGCAGTTTTTACTCTGCCTGTCAGCGATACACCAACCTAATTGTGTCAGCATTACCTAGATAGCTTGGTGTGGACGTCGAATTTCGGATTTCACTACTTTTCTCTATATATATTTATGCCTGTTAAATATTTGTCCTTTAATGGTTTACCCCAACACACAAGAATATGTGATTGGAGAAGATTAGAGAAAACATTGCTTCTATAATATCATCCAATATTTCTCTTTGATAACACCAAAATTATTCAGATAGTATTCAAAGATTTACTAATATTCAGCGCCTCCCTGATTTGGTTTTTCGTACTTATACCGTATTTTATTTTTTATTTATATCCTACCTGAAATTTCAATTGGTTAAAATTCACTAGACTCTAGAGTATTATCCATTTTAGGAATATATAGTTAAAATCGTTTCATGTATGTTTTAGTTGTTGCTCCTTGACTGAAAGATTATAATAATAGTGATTAAGGTCGTCTTTATTTTTGGTGATTTTTTCCATGTTAATTATTTTTATTTTATTTTAATTAATTTATGTATATAATATATATCAGGGTCTGATCAGATTATCCCAATCTGGGTTTGATCCAATTATCTCAATCAGGGTCTGAGTCGGCAATCCAAATCAGTACTTGATTCGAAAAAAGCGTTACACTCATGATCAGGTGTTATGTAGACTGGAGTATGATAACGTAGAGCAGTAAGGTTTCAGATTTATGTAATGTCTGTCTTCTCATAAAACACAATTTTGCTTACCACGCATAGTTCATAATAGTTTCCCGTTCATCCACACTCTATTGTCATATTTTCATATAGTTTCCGTTACACAAATTTGTTCATCGCATAAAACAATTAACAATAATATTCCCTTTACAATCCCCTATTATTGACTCACACTGCGTTTTCACCAGCATTACTTCACCATACTACATAAATTTGAATTCTCCGGACACTAACCGTAATTGCCCTGAATGTTTTCAAACATCAAACGGCTGTGCATATTTGTCCAATCGTCGCAATAGCTAAAAATTATTATCCTACAATCAGTTTTGTATTCGATTTCTTATATGGGTATTTTTATCAATTTATCTTTCCGTTATAGATCTAAATTTTACTGTAATACTGTTGTAAGCTATTATTTCATAACACATAAACATCATAAGATCGGTTAAACTTACGTTTTATCCATTTTAATATTTCTTACAAATGCGTTGGAAATAACTTATTTCGTGAAATTATCTTACAATTTTATGTATTACAAAATAACAAACAGTTTTTTTGAAACGGAAAATGTACTAACATTCTATAAATTTCCTTTCAAAAGAAAAACTTTGCCGAATTTTCGATATTAAAATTACTATAAAAGAGATGACTATACGTTTTTGTCCCTCTTAGTCTAATTTTCTTATCCTATTGGATTAAAATTAGTATTGTTTGTTGGTTGTGTTTTTTTTTGACGTCTCTTAGTGCAGTGAGTGGTTGACATTTTAATTTTGTGTTTTTACCTATTTATTGATGCATGAAGGGCTAGTGAATGTTTCGATTATCATTATGGAATTATTCTTTTGTGTGGTATGGGCGATCCGGTGCCTGTCTAGAGGGAATCATTGGATCCGTTAAGGTAACAAATGGGTTATTGTGCGGGTTGTGAATTGATGAGTGACGTCATCCATCTCAGCCATGGTTAAGATTTGGAAATACTCATGATAAACCAAAATAAAATAAAAAAATAGTCATATATGTTTGTGCCGGTGTCCTTGTCATTACCTTGTTTATAAAATAGTGCTGTGAATCTCTATTAACTTAAAGAATTTTAATTGTGTTTATTGCGATCGCCAGCACAAGGACAGAAAGATTCCTGCCGATAGAAAAAAGAAGGGTTTAATGATTCTTGAGTGTTAGCAAACCTAAAGTCTGTTTGCCGCATGTTAGTAGGCCGGTCCGGGGCTAGGAAAGAACTGTTTACCATGCCATGTGGAATGACAGCCTTGCACGATAGGTTAGTGCAGTTATATAAACTTTAAAATTTCACTCCTGTCGGTTCCAATTTATGTGCCTAAAAATGACCAAAGATCAGTGATCTGAAAGCTGAAGGGTATATTCAGAAATTAGGATTTTAATGAATTATTTTCGAATGTTTTACTGTTAATTACCACCATAATAATTTGAATCCAAGAAGGACAATCCTAACGAAATGGATGATCTAAAAATCAAACACAGTTAGTTGGTGTATTACAAATCCAAGGTCATAATAAACTGTTCTGGTTATATGTGTCGTCATAAATAAGTTTCGATCTAAATTTGTTTTGATAAAAATACAATATAAATTGTGAAAATTACGTATACAAAAAAAGGGAAATTATCTCTTTCAATGCTATATATAAAAATAGGAACATAAGAAAATTTCTAATTCTAAATTTATCCTGAACACTATAAATAATACAATTAAAGAAATTCATAGTTTAAGAATGTATCGTATACACTAGTTAAATAATTCAAATCGTTACTAACTAATAATATTAATGGTTTAAATTAATAAAAATCTTTTGAACATAACTTGTGTTAATTCTCCGTTCGAAATATTACGTGGTGGTATATCTGTGCTCGCTTTAATCCAAAAAGTGGGACTGGACCAACATTTCTGTGATCAACCACTGGTGCATGTGCATGTTAGAGAACCATATTGTGCAAAATAGAGTCTGCCTTATTTTGGAAAATAGTAACAATGTTTCTACAGTCTTTATCAATAGATGCCTGAGTTATTACGGCTCAGCATTTGCGGCGTGGTTTTGCAGTTTTGTCAGTGATTGCCTGATGTATTTCAACGCAGCAGTTATATAAATTTTTTTGGCTATTACTACCGCATTTCAACCGTATTTCAACGCAACCGTTATATACCATTTGTGTGCTATTACAACCGAATTTCAACGCAACATTAATATAAGATTTGTGCTATTACTACCGTATTGCAACGCAACTTTCATATAAGAATTTTTGTTATTACGGCCGTATTTCAACGCAACATTCATAAACAATTTTTGGTGCTATTACGACCGAATTTCAACGCAACAGTTTTATACAATTTTTGTGATATTACCACCGAATGGCCACGCAACATTTATATAACTTTTTTGGCTAATATTACCGAATTTCAACGCAACATTTATATAACATTGTTGGCTGGTACTACCGAATTACAACGCAACATTAATATAAGATTTGTGCTATTACCACCGTATTACAACGCAACTTTCATATAAGAATTTTTGCTATTACTGCCGCATTTCAACCGTATTTCAGCGCAACAGTTATATATAATTTTTTTTGCTATTACTACCGAATTTCAACGCAACATTGCTATCCAATTTTTGTGCGATTACAACCGAATTTCAACACAACATTTTTTGTATAAATTTCTGGCTATCTACCGAATTTCAACGCAGCATTTGAGTATTATTTATGCAATTTTATCCGTAATACTTTACCTGTTGGATTATTCATCGCTGATGGAGGGCTAAGGCCAGGGGCGTCGATTGGGTAGGGCTGGGGGGGGCATTGGCCCCCCCCAAGGATCTGATACTATCAATAATTCAATACATCGATTCAATAAAACCATCCAATCGTGGTAGAATTATACACTATAAAAATTTCGATGCACTGTTATTTTGAAAATTCGTCTAATTTTTAGAAGATTTACTTAACTGATATACCAATTTTATCGCATACTATCAATTTAAATATATCTGATAATATAATTATTACGTTACATATTATTTTGGCCCGACTAAAGTACAGTTCACCGCAATATTCAAACCGTTATCGTTCTTTGTATCAAGGACTAGAGCGCCGCCGATACGAAAGGCGGTCGTATTGCTTCTAATCTTCTGATGAAATCAGTTTTATAAACAAAACACGATCGTTCTTCCAAAAACGCCGTGGGTGCGTATTTTGACAAAATTCTATCGTACTATAAGGTGCGCGGCAGTACCGCTTTTAGAAGAACGATTGTGTTTTGTTTATAAGATATTTGTGTCTGAGCCAGAGGAAACAAAACATTTCATTAGTATAGGGCTCCTCGAGAGTTCATAGTGCAGTATTTAATATTCAAATTTCAATTGTTATTGGCTATTGGTAATTTATATAAACTTAAAAGTAAGTACATGCAGGAGAACACAACCTAATTATTTTTTTTAATAAAATGTGTTGTGTAGTAGGAATTACAATATGTGTCACAATAACACATAAAAACCTTTTAAGACCAAGGTTCCACAACAACATACGTTCGAAGGTGTTGGTGGACGTAAATCTTCCTTTTTTTTTGTTTTTATATTTTTTGTTAAAGAATGGATAACTAAACAAAAAATCCTGTCACTGAGAAAATATGACATAGGCCAATATTTTATGATAGAATAAAGAAAATAAAAGTAAATAGCAAATTTTGACTAAAATTTGCTGAAACAAAACAACAATGTAGTTGCCAATAATCCAGCCGGTTGCCTATTCCTTGATCCTGTGACGCACCATCTTTCTTAATGATTAAAGCCCACACATAGTTATATGAAGGCTCGTTTCTTCAAGGAAGCAATATTGTCTCATCATCAAGGATTATTTCACAGCTAAGATTGAGGGTGCTACCGTTGACTGAATACAGTTCATCCGCCACCACCCCTAAGATGTCACCTTGGCTTGTGATATCTCACTGCTATTGCCGGTGGTATGTGATATCTCACGTTAACTCATATCTCAATAGCAGGGACTGGAGTACGCGGGCTTGTCACACCCGTAGATCAAAAATAAAAAAAAAATTTAAAACAATAAAAACTGATCCCTCCATGCCCCACTTATTTTGAGAACCCTGACTGTTTGGCCCTGTTTTTTATCTATATCATTTTGTACAAACTTTACAACTTTTTTAAAAACCATAAATTAAAAACAATTCTAAATGTAAAATCCTATAACATATCTAAAATTTTCTTGATAGTTGTGCTAATTTTTATAAAATGAATGAAAATAATTACGGGAGTAATTTAAATTTTTTGTGTTATTTCCAGTGATTTTATAATAGTGAATGTTTTATAATGGACAAGCAATATTTTCTAACGACACGAACAAATTAAGTTATGTAAATATTTTCAAAATATGTTATGAAAACTTGCTGACAAATTCTTTTCGCTATATGGACTATAATTTTTAATTCATAAAATAGCAAAAATTATAAGTTTGGTTGGTTATAATAAAATCTAAAACGTATCCTAAACGTCAATCTTTGTTCATTTTTTTTATACAGTCACAAGGAGGGAGAAACTATTATTTTTTTGTGGTAGGTTTTTCTTATAGATTTAAAAGAAGCTCGCAATAGTTGTACAATTTTGAATCAAATGAAAAATTTACGCACATTTATGGGTAGTAAACTGCCCAGACGACCCACGCTGCGTGGAAATGTCCCACATTTCGTTGCGTTGTCCCACGGATAAATTTGTCCCACGAAGCGTCCAACGAAACAAATATTTCCACCACATTTGCCCGCATTATCGAAATAATCAAAAAACCTTATATCTACCCACGTACAGTTTGCGCAATATCTTAGTCAAAGCAATGGCTTCACAGTTTTTTCTTGCAGTTTGTATGATGTTATGTATATGTTGATTTAACTATATTGAGAGAACAAACCAGTGCAATATTTCTTTTACTAAATAGCGTTTTAACTATAATTTTCATAGAAATACTAAACTAAGTTTTTTTCATCTACCTCAGCGAAAAGGTTTCTTTGTTTATAGAAACATCTCCCCGGTGTATATACGAGAGATCGAAAGTATATTATGAAAAATAAAATACAAAATATTTTACTTAAAAAGACGCAGTTTTGCGTATAAATTCATAAACATTTAAATTTTACTTTATTCGAGCACTCATTTCAATCCTTTGAAATAATATTCAAAAATTAAGATTTTCATAATTGGAATATCGTTCTTACTCGTAAGAGCAAAATTTTTGTTTTTTCGATTTTACTCCTTTGGAGCAGATTACATTTTCCTGTTCTTTCATTCGATTTGCAAAAGAACAAAATTAGTCATCCTTTATATTCATTTTTCTAACAATACATGAATAATTGAACGAATCATTCACAGCATTTTACGTTGGAAAGCATCAAATTTGAAGCAAAAATAAAAGTTTTGAGTATTTGAAAGAAAATATTTATTTCAATTTAGTAGCAAGAATGATATTTTACTATTTTCACTCCTCTGTGTGGGAGTGTTATATTTTTTTTAAGATACGCACTCTGAAAGAACAAAGTAAAGGAGTGATATAAGTAGCGTTTCAAACTCTGTTTAAAACACACTTTAACTAGGTAGCTCAAAAGTAAAATTATTACTTTCTAATTTATAATTTTTTTTCTCAATAAAGAAATCAATATATAACGACGCAAAAGTTTATTGTATTACCAGTCGGAGTGAATTTGCAAATTAACAGTGGACATTATGATATTAAAAGACATATAGATACAGATAAACATAAAAAAGCGTTGCTATAAGCCGTTAGCTCCAGTAGCTTAAACAAGTTTTGTTGTTATTTTGTTTTCTTGTTGTTATTTGACATTGACAAAAAGCTAGTTGCAATTTGCGCTGATAACATGAACACCTGGGACCGTATAGAAAAACCATCCCTTTTTTTATGCTGCACGATCTGCTGTCGTTTACAAATTCACTCTCTGAACAGTTACAAAGCAAAGATATAATAATTTCTAGCACACGCGCTTTAATTAAACTATTTTCTTGATGCTTAAACAATGCAGAGATGGTACTAAATTTAAAATTATTTTTAACAAATGAAGGGATTTTGCAGAACTTTGCGGCATTCGCTTCAATGAAACAACACCAGAAGACAAAGATCTAGCAGAGTAACCAATGTAGCTCAAAAGCATTTTATTTTTATTTCTTAGTCCATGCATTTAAATGCTTTTAAATATATGTGTGTATAAAAATGTGTATGTTATGTTTTACGAAAAAAATCTTTTTATGTCATTTAAATTCTCGCCCCCCCCAAGATTTTGGTGAAATGACGCCACTGGCTAAGGCCGTAAGACTTCGATGCCTGGAGGATATAATCATGGGGTGAGCGAATGTTGTTCATTTTAATGACAAAAAGTATAGGGACGCCATCTCTTAGTTCTTTTATTTATTAAAATGAAATGTTAATGTTTATAGGGTTTTGCTTATAATTTACTTTTCAAAGATGCGTGGTATATAGGGTTTTTGCTTTTAATTTTATATAACAAAGAAAAATTGACAGATGTAAATTAACCATGATTTAGAGAAATTGTAATAAAAAGAATGTGTTTAAAATCATAACCTTATTTCATTGTTTTGAATTATTTTACATCAGTTCTCAGAAGTGGGATATTTATCCTTTGTGTTAATTAAAAGTTAAATCAGATATTACAAATTGTGTAATTTTAGATTTAGTGAATTGGATTTCAAGTAAATTGGATTGTGGGTGAATTTATTATAAGTAAATTGCGTTAACCTCGTGTTTAAAAATTATTGTGGCGGAAATTTTACTTCGGAGAGTAAAATGCTTGGAGATAATTCAAGGATCGAGGAAAATGGCAACAGTCGTTTGTATGATATATCCAACTTATTACCTGAATTTAATCCAGTGGGAGACAGGATAAATATTGCAACGTGGATAGAGAAAATTGAAGAATATGGCGTCATGTACCATCTAGATGAAATTACATTACGTCATTATGCGCTAAATAAATTAACAGGCGTAGCGAGAACATGGCTAGACAGTGTGAAGGTTGCTGATCGAACATGGACTGACTGGAAAATATTACTAAAAGAAACTTTTCCGGAATGTAACAATTATATCGAAAAGCGAAAAACAGCACAAAATTATGTACGTCGTAACAACCAAGATATAACTGAATATTTTTTCGAAAAGTTAGCATTATGCAATAAAGCGGATATGGTAAATGAAGAAAAAATGGAATGGATCATGGATGGGTTGCAAAGTATTAGGATACGTGATTACATTGGACCTTTAAGAAAGTATAAGGAAATAAATCAACTATTGTTAGATCTTAAATCAGCTGATATGTATGTGGGTAACGAAAAAAAGATTGTTTCTGTGCAAAGTAATAACAAATTCGACCGTTTTCCTAAGGGAATGAAGCAGGAAAAGTTCACAGTAAAATGCTTTAAGTGCAATGAATTGGGTCACGTGGCGTCAGCATGTTCAAAGTCAAAACAAGTTACTTGTTTTAAGTGTGGGGAAAATGGGCATTATGCTCGTCAATGTACAACAAAACCAGAAGTAAAGTCTCATAAAGTTATGCTTGTCGAGACTCATAACAAATTTTTCAAAAAAGCCGTTATTCATAATGATACGATCGATTGCTATGTAGATCTAGGGAGTAGCTGCACTATACTGCGTCAAGATATTGCAGATCAATTAAAAATAAATTATTTTGAAAGTGGAGGGTTAGAAAAGTTGTCGGGTTATGGAGGTGGTGGAGTAGATCCGGTTGGTGTAACAACACTTGAAATAACAATTGATGGTGTATGTGCCAAAGTTAAAACCTACATAGTACCATCTGATGTTCAAACCGTACCATTACTAGTGGGGCATACTTTTACGGAACAGCCTCATATAGAGATAACAAGTAGTGCCAGTGGGTTTAAAATTTGTCAAGTCGGATATGATATTAATAAAATTGAAGTAAACCAAAATGAAAGAACAGAAATTAAAGTAAAAGAAGATCTCATCGTACCCAGTGGATTTGTTGGGCATGTGAATGTGCAAACAAATTTCAAAGATAGTGAAATAAATATTGCATATAAAATTCGAGAATCTGGACACGTCATTCCAGAATGTTTAATTAAAACAGATGATGATAGCAGTTCTGTTGTTCCCGTTTATAACATTAGCGACAATGATTTAAAATTGCAGAAAGGATCATTACTCACTAGAGGTGAATTGTGCTGTCAGACTAATGCTAATCATATTTTTCCCCTTAATTTAGAAAACGTCAACGAACAGGAGATTAAAACTGATTTGGTGGATAACTATGAGTTAATCAATATTCTAAACGATTACAAAGATGTCATTGCGACAAATATTCGACAGATTGGTAAAACCGATTTGGCAAGCATAAAAATTGAGCTGATTAATCCAGATAAAACTGTATATTACCGGCCGTACAGATTGTCAATGGTTGAAAGGGATAAAGTCAAAAATATAGTCAACGATCTGATGGAAGCTGAGATAATTGAGGAAAGCAACTCATCATTTGCAAGTCCTGTTGTACTTGTAAAAAAAAAGTCAGGTGAGCTTAGGTTGTGTATTGATTTTAGAGCTTTGAATAAAAATACTGTAAAGGATCATTTTCCAATTCCGCGAATTGATGATCAATTGGATCAATTAAATAATAAACAATATTTCACTAGTTTGGATCTATTTTCTGGATATTATCAGATTCCAGTAGACGAGAGTAGTTGTCACAAAACGGCATTTATTACACCCGATGGTCAGTACCAATTCAAAAGGATGCCGTTTGGATTGTGTAACGCACCATCGGTGTTTCAACGGTTGATTTGTAAAATTTTACGTTTTACGAATGCCATTGCTTATTTAGATGACATTTTAATTCCTACCAATACTGTTGAAGAGGGTTATAATAAATTAAAAGAAATTTTAGAAATCATCCGGCAAGCTGGATTAACGATTAATTTGAGTAAATGTAAATTTCTAATGAATAAAACTCAGTTTTTGGGTTACGAGGTCTCTGGACAGGGTATAAGACCAGGTAGGGCCAAAATAAAAAGCTTAGTTGATTTTCCAACTCCTGTGGATGTTAGAAATGTCAGAGGTTTTATCGGACTCGCTAGCTACTTCAGGAGGTTTATTAGAAATTTTGCAGTCGTAATGAGACCATTGACTGACTTGTTAAGTAAAGATTTCAAATTTCAATGGGGCGATGAACAAAAGCAAGCTTTTGACGAAATTAAAAAGAAGTTGTCGACTTTTCCAACTTTGGCGGTTTATAATCCACAGGCAAAAATAGAAGTGCACACAGATGCTAGTGCAATCGGCATAGGTGGTGTGTTATTACAAGAACAACCAGATTTGAAAATGCATCCCGTGGCATTTTATAGTAGAAAAACCACACGAGAAGAAGCTAAATACTCTAGTATAGAGCTAGAGGCTTTAGCAATTGTAAATACGTTAGAAAAATTTAGAGTTTATGTTTTGGGCATTCCTTTCGTTATCAAAACTGACTGCAACAGTTTAAAATTAATAGAAGGAAAACGTGATCTTAATCCCAGGATCGCACGTTGGTTTGTACGTTTATCTGAGTTTGACTATAGGCTTGAGTATTTAAAGGGTAGTGTTAATCAAGTCGCTGATGCTCTTAGTAGAAATCCAGTAGATGATTGTCAAGAGTCAGTTTTAAAAATAAACGTAACCACTGATTGGGTTGCAAGTCTACAAAGAAATTGTAAGGAAATACAAAAAATTAGGTATCAGATAGAACAACGTAATGAGGCAATACTAGAAAAATTTATATTGCATAATCAAAGGGTTTATAATAAGGAAAAAGAATGGTATAGGTTGTATGTTCCTCAAACGCTTAGACATGAACTAATTTCTGAGGCTCATAATATCATTTGCCACATGGGTGTCGATAAAACTGTTAGTAAGCTAAACGAATGTTACTATTTTCCAAAAATGCAGGCGACTGTTAAACATCACATAAGTAACTGTATTAATTGTCTTTTTTATAAAACTCCAACTGGAAGACAACCGGGGTATTTGCATCCCCTAGAAAAAGGTGCAATACCTTTCCAATGCATCCATGCAGACCATTTGGGACCTTTTATTACTACGAAACTGAAGAATAATTACGTTCTTGCAATTATTGACGGGTTTTCAAAGTATGTTTTCTTAAAGGCTGTAAAAAGTACTACCGCCGCTGAAACTATAAGAGTAGTTACTGAGTTCATTTTTAATTATGGAAAACCAGATCGAATAATAACTGATAGAGGTACTTCGTTTACTGCAAATATTTTCGAAGATTTTTGTGATAGGTTTAATATAGAACATGTTAAAGTTGCGACACAAACACCTAGAGCCAATGGACAAGTAGAACAAATTAATAGGACTATATTGCTGGGTCTTAAAACTATGGCGAACGGACTAGAATGTAAAGACTGGGACACTAAAGTAGTAGAAGTACAGTGGTCAATCAATCACACACAACATCGCGTTACTAAAGAAACACCGGCTGATATAATTTTTAGAAGAAAAGCGATAAGTCCAAAAGATAATCCGTTAACCGAAGAAATCAACCGAGTTAATGAAGACGCTGGTAATAACAAAAATATTGACTTTGGTGATGTTTCCAATTTAATACGGGAAGATCAGAATAAACAAAAAACATATTACAATGGGAAAAGAAAGGATAGTCCAATTTATAAGGTTGGGGACATAGTTTTAGTTAAAACCGAAATTCCTGCATCTGGTGAGTCTCGAAAACTTCGACCTCGATTTAATGGACCATATATCGTAGCTACTGTTTTAGATAATGATCGATATATTGTTGAAGACATCGAAGGAGAGCAAGTTACGCAACGGAAATTTTCGGGATGTATTGCGGTTGATAGAATGAAGCTAGTAAAATAAGAAAAAAAAAAAAACGTTTTGAATTGTTGAATGATTTTATTTTAATTGAATTAAACATGCACACCTGACTTTTAAAAAAAAAAAAAAATTAGAATTTAGATTTTATAGAATTTTCATTTTATCAAATTAATTTAGTTGTAGAATTGTCGAGGACGACATCTACGTAGCGTGGCCGAACTAATGACAAAAAGTATAGGGACGCCATCTCTTAGTTCTTTTATTTATTAAAATGAAATGTTAATGTTTATAGGGTTTTGCTTATAATTTACTTTTCAAAGATGCGTGGTATATAGGGTTTTTGCTTTTAATTTTATATAACAAAGAAAAATTGACAGATGTAAATTAACCATGATTTAGAGAAATTGTAATAAAAAGAATGTGTTTAAAATCATAACCTTATTTCATTGTTTTGAATTATTTTACATCAGTTCTATTTACCTTTTTTAACGTGGAGGTGTGAATGCGCGTGAATGGTTTTGTTTCCGGTTTTCCAAAACGACAAATGACGGGTTTACTTTTGGTTTTTCTAAATGATAAGATTTGGTTTCGGGTTTTGTTTTAAAAGTTTTTTTCTGGTTTTTTGTCAGGCGATTGACATAATGTCAATGCCATGATAATAAAATTACTTTTTTTAAACAGTCATCAGTTTTTTTTTAAACTGTCATATAGATTCGATGTCGAATGAAGCTACATAGGTAGCTTAATTTGATGAATTAGCCGTAGCCCATTTCTCAAAAATGCCGATAAAATTGAAATTTTGACGTTTCTAGCTGAAATATTATTTTTTGTTTTGCTTCATTTTCTTCCACAAAAATTAAATTACGATAAAATAATTATTGAAAAACAAATATTATTTGAATTTCAACACAATCTGTCAAAATTTACTCAAGTGGCCGTGGCCCATTTCTCAAAAATGCCGATGAAATTGAAATTTTGACGTTTCTCGCTGA
This sequence comes from Diogma glabrata, assembly GCA_963693315.1. Lineage (NCBI taxonomy): Eukaryota > Metazoa > Arthropoda > Insecta > Diptera > Cylindrotomidae > Diogma > Diogma glabrata. Next base: position 388,662,289 of record OY856186.1, read on the forward strand.
TATATTAGTTTTTGTTTTGCTTTATTTTCTTCCACAAAAATTAAATTACGAAAAAATAATTATTGAAAAACAAATTTTATTTGAATTTCAACACAATCTGTCAAAATTTACTCAAGTAGGATAGCAGAGTAAATTAAAATTTTTTAGTCGATTTGCAGATTCAATTTCAATTTCATCGAGAAATGGGCCACAGCCTAAATTTAAATTTTTTAGTCGATTTACAGATTCAATTCCAATTTCATCGAGAAATGGGCCACAGCCATTGATTAGTACCAAATCTGCAAATCGACAATTCAATTTAAATTAGAATAAATTTTAAGTCTTACAAATTAGAATAGCGTATTTCCTAAACCATTTTTATGTATGATTTTAGTTAGAACTTTGCAAAAACAAAACTGTTTTTCCAATTTCCTATTCAAAATGGTTTTCAATGCTAAAACCGTTCGACAAGTACAATTGAAATAGTTCTATTAAATTTATATACAAGAATTTTTATTATTATAACATTTATTATTATTATTTTCTTCTTCTAATTTCTTGCTTTGCCTCCTCAATTCCGCCTCGAATATTATTTTTGAAACTATTTACAAATGACCTGGAATATTGATACAATATTGAAAAATCAAAAATCCAACTAAAATGATAAAACTTACTTGAACTTTTCAGGAGTCAATTGCTCTACTCTATAGCTTTCAGCTACATTTCTAGATCGATAAAAAGCCGCTACCACAATTTGTGCTGCACGTCTAATCGGATAACTTTCTGCTAATCTTTGTACTAGTTGCTCGTTATTCGCTAAATATCGCATTATTATCCTCAGCACCATGACTAGACAAGCTATTTAATTCAAATTTCAATTACACAATATTCTATTTGATTACGTTTAACAGCAAAAATAATCTATATTTATATTTGTGTGTATAGCAAAACGATTACGCTATATTATATAATAGGACAAATAATTTGGTTATAAACTGCGTAGTTGAACACATAAATATAACAGTTATAAAAAATTTAACTTAACGAGTTCCAAATAATTTTATATTTATTGATTTGAATCATAAACGAAAAAATTTGTATTTTTGTTTTCATCTATTATTTTTTTTTTCGAAATGTCAAATTTTAGATGTCAAATTTTGCCGTGGCTTTAGAATAAATGAGATTTATTACCCTATAAGTGTTTTAACGTAAAACAAATATGATTTTGAATTCATGAATTTGTACAATGCCCGATTTAGGACCGCTATACACTTGAGCTAAACTATGCGAACTATGTTTTTAAAAAAATAATGTTTTAACGCGAATAATATTTTTTAAACAAAATGTAAAATGAATGTAATGTTTCCTTTTATATTTTTTGTTTTTAAATGTTTTGTTTACGTAATGTTTTTTTGTATAATTACGTTGTATACAAAAAACATAGTTCGCTAGTTCACATAGTTTATTAGCTCAAGTGTATAGCGGGCCTTATGGTAGGTAACGTTAACTCAACGTTAAGGGCGATGATACATGTAAAAGAAATATCTTTCAGACATAAAAAATTTCGCATTTAATTGGTTGAGGGGCGGTAACATTTTTTAAATTTCAAAAAAATATTTTTGACTGAAAGACAGAAAAAATGTCTGTAAGATATAAAAACATAACCTAAAAAGATATTTTTTGCTTGACAGTTAAAACTGATTAGCTGAAAAATTGATTTTAAAAGTAATTTTTCCAATAATCAATTACAATTAACTTAATTTGATGATTTAGCTACAATTAAAATAATTTGTTTACTTATTCATGTAGATTTAGATTAGGCGATAATCGCAACAAAAAAATAAAATTTGGTCCAATGTGAAAAAACCTAAATCTATATGAATAAGTAAACAAATTATTTTAATTGTAATTAAATAATCAAATTAAGTTAATTGTAATTGATTATTGGTAAAAGTTACTTTTAAAATCAATTTTTCAGTTAATCAGTTTAAACTGTCAAGCAAAAAATATCGTTTTAGGTAATGTTTTTATATCTTACAGATATTTTTTCTGTCTTTCAGTCAAAAATATTTTCTTGAAATTTAAAAAATGTAACCGCCCCTCAACCAATTAAATGCGAAATTTTTTATGTCTGAAAGATATTTCTTTTATATGTATCATCGCCCTAACTTTAACTTAACCGTAACTTAAGACACCTCAAAATTTTGATTTGTAGTCGGTAAGAAACTACGTATTCATTGACGTTTGATTTGATATTAATTTTGGTTTTGTAATCAATTATATAAATCAATCAATTCTTTTAAAGTAACAAACTGATTTTAAAATCAAAATTTAAAGTAATAAAATTCGAAATAAACATTTGATACAAAATTTAAAAATAAAAAAATTTATTTTCATATTAATTTCATGCTAATATTTGGCTTTAAAATCACTCTTTTTATATCCTTTGCATTTTTTAATAAATAAAATTTTATTTTTATGGACACTTGCAATTAAATATTAGTTTTCTTCAGTTTTTATACTAAACGTCAAAAAATCCTTAACAAAATCTTTAAGATAGAATGAAATGAACTTTACGTTAAGTTTGCGTTAACGACTATAAATGCTCTAGTGCATTTTCATACATTTGTACTTAACGTTAAGTTAAAGCTACCGACTATAAATCGGGCATTAACGTTGGTGTTTGAAGCGATTTTTGTGAATAGTATATTAAGAAATTAGGTAATTTCATAATCGACGATTTTATCGCACGCAATCTGTTTAGAAAACGACCCACGCAGCGAAAAGTTTTCTAAAGGATAAGTGCGATAAAACGTCTTGTGAAACGAGTTTTTTTCTATTATTATTTCTATTTTTAGTATTATTTCTATTTTGCATTTTTTGTCTTGAAATTTTAAAAAATGTGTATTTTATAAAAAATAGTCAATTTGCAAATTCGTTATTATTACTAATTATTTTAATTAATTAAAATATTTAACACTAATTTAGATATTCTTATTAATTTTATTTATATAATTATTCGTTTTAATTTTCACTGACGTTTGTATGACCAATGTGACCAACGTTAAAAACAAAACTTTGCGTGTCGTAATGAAGGCCATTGCGATACGCAGTTGGGTATCGAAATGACTTTGTTTTCGACGCAAAATAGTAAAAATATTTTACGCACAAAAGAATCGTAAGTCTAGATTCACATGATTGTTTTTTTCTTAGTTTTTTTATATCGTTCTACAACAACAAAAATACGAAGGTATATATCGATTTAATTATTTTTCCCCAGCCAAATATGTCAAAATGTTATCTGTTTTGAAGCGAAAAGTCAAAATTTTTTATTATTATTATAAGATTATTTATTTAATTTTTTGAATAACTTAACATATACGATTAGCATAGCTTGTAAAGTTTATTCAGTTTTCAATATAAAGATATATTAAATTTCAATTTAATTAGTAGTTATAGCATTTTTATATATTGACAATTATTTAACTGATGAAAAAGTAAATAAACTTATCGACTTCGATAAGTTCAAAGGAAAAACAACGAAAAATAACAAGCAAAATTACTATGCTCGAGATAATTTGGTTGTTTATATCGTTATTTTTTTTGGTGAGCTTTAGTTTAGAGATTGACCTAATCTGGCGCTACTTTCTATGTGTTTTTGAATGGAGAAAACAACAACCAAAATTGAAAAAAACTACGAAAAAAACAATCATGTGAATGTAGACTAAAACACATTTTATATCCTAGTTATCGTGGCGGAAAGTTGAACTTTATGCCCGTAAAATAAAAGCCCGTTGCTATATAAAACGTTGGTATATTTTTCTACATTACTGCCCGTAAAATAATTAAAATAATCATAAAATTAGAACAAACAAATAAATTATTGAATTTTCAAAATTTCTAGCGAGTATAAAAAATTCAAAAAATAATTTATCTTATAATTAAGCTGTGCACTAGTGCTTAAAACGTTGTATATACACTCAGGCTGAAATGAAGATTGCGCCATTGGATCAACAAAAGCCTCGCTTCGCTTTGAGCTTCAATATGAACCGCAGGCGTAATCTTCTTCTTTCAGCCCTCGATATGTAAATATCTATTCTAAACCGGTATATTCGTGGCAGTTTAGAAGAAGAATGAAATTGATGCAACCGATCACCACATCTGATAATTAGCCTGCATTCACTTCTATCAAACCGAAACCGTTATTTCTTCCAATAGGCCATGAGCGGGCAAATTTTGTTAGGTGGATCAACAGTCAACTTTAGATATTGGCATTTGTCAAATTGTAAAAACTCTTAATTTAATGAGCTATTTAGTTATACATCCGTCATTTAAAATTCCTTTGAAAATTTTGATTTGATTTCAACTATTTGGATACTCTTAGATAAAATCCCAAAGTCATACAATTGAATAAAACAAGCTATGTTCTCTATGAATTTGATCACAATGATCTAATTTACATCGATTGAAACCAATTTCAAACAATTGGTTAAACCGTTCGCTCCACATGCGTAATGCTTGCTTCAGTCCATGCAGATTAAAATGCTTTATTTAGCTTTACCACTGCGTTGTTTTTCATAAACCCTTCTGGCTGTGTCATGTAAATGGCTTCATTTAATTGCCCATTCAGAAATGCACGTTTGACGTCCGTTTGATACACAAAATATCCTAAATGATTGGGTATTGACAATATAACATGAAAAAACCGATAGCTTGGTCGTCGGTAAGTAGGTTTCATTGTAATCGAAACCCTTTTCCTGTGAGAAACCATGAGCCTAGAAACAAACCTTGCTTTATATTTGTAGTTATTACCATCCGATTTAAATTTTAACTTAAAAATTCATTTCCGTGTGACAGCCTTACGGTTGTTGGTAACTCATATAAAGACCAAGTGTCATTCTTTTGCAACGACGAAAATTTGTCATTAATTGCCTTTTTCCATTTCGGCCAATCAGTTTCTTCATATCGTTCATTGTAATTAGAACATTTGGAACAAATCCCTTTCCTGAAAGTAGAAAACCTGTAACCCATGAACTAGCACCATATCAGTGCACTCCAGGTCCGTAATGTCCTAACTGTTTTTGCTGATCATTTTCACAACTGTATCATGTATATCACTTTAAATGTTACCGATACCTTTCAAGTTGGCATCATAATTTTTGCATTCATTATCGATATTATCACTTACCGTCTCCGAATTGGATATGTTAACATAATTCAAACGATCCACGATTGACTTCTCAATAAAAGTGACATTGCGGCACATGATAAACATCTTTTTCGATGTCCCACAGTCTAAATGTGGGACCATTTGTAACATTTGTGTAACATTTCGATGGGTGTAATTGTTTATAATGGAAGTAAGTAAGTGGACTGTATCGATGGTTTGGTTTTGACTCAACAAAAAAACCTCAGAACACACTGACTCAATTATCAATAACAATTTATTTTATTTAATTTGCTGAACAATAATTTTTATGTTGTTATCTCAAACAAGGTTGCACAAGTAATAAAAAGATTTTCAAAAATGTAAAATAAAATAATATTACATAAAAAATTAAAACAAGTTATTGGATGACAATTATATTTTATAATTTTAAGGAACCTTTATAAGGTTCTTTTATGCTGGTTTAGACCGTGTTGGTTTAAGTAAAGTTAAACTGAACATAATATTTCGATGATTTTAGATCCAATTTGTTTCGATTTTCTTTTGGCACATGATTCACATAAGAAACTGAACCGAAAATGAGAGATGAAAAAAAACGGTTTTTCGCCATACCAAATTTCTGCAGGTGTTTTGTTGGCAAACTATAGCACTAGTAAGTATTAAGTGAACAATTTATAATAAAATTGGTATACAAAACCTCTTCGTTCCAAAATCAACGTTAAGAAACTGCGTTCATTCCAGGATTATATGGTACGGTGTACTCAAATGTATCATGAAAGTGAAAAATCATCAGTGAATAGTACAAAAGATCCTGAAACATTATGTGCGGGTTCACTCATTGGACCACTGATCACTCTCTATAAACCAACTCCAAAATTCTTTTAGAATGAATTGCTTTTCTTGGTGGATACAATAAACTCGTTTGTTTTCTAAGTATACAAGGCTCACAAAATTCAACGAAAATGCCATCAACTTATCAACTTTGCGTTGTCTTATCATATTTATCAACATTAACAAACACAAGGGACACACACAGAAAAAACTTTTACATTAACAAACACAAGGGCCACACACAGAAAAAAACGGGGCCCAAAGAATTAAAACAAAAAGTGTTGTGTTATAGGAATTACAAAATGTGTCACAACAACACATAGTTCTAAGGTGTTGACGCACGTTTTTGTTAAACTTTCGCAGATTGAACATCACCGAGACTATTGATTCGTGCAAAGCATTCAATTTATGCAATGTACGGACAACGAAATCCCACTGCATTCTGTCACAATAACAGTGAGTAAACGCAACAGTTGGACTGTTTGCACAAACCGATTGACAAGTAAAACAGAAAAAATAATATGTTTGAGTAATGATGGATCTGATTTAGTTCGAGCACTGGTGACAATATTTATAAATTTTTAATCAGCTTTAGGACTGTGGGGTGAAATCCTACGCAACGAGCTTGTTAATCAGGTTGGGATGCCAGATTCGATCAAATGCTTTTAAGATGTCTAATACGATAACATATGTTTCACCACCTTTATCAAGTATGCTATTTCAACGATGGGCTACAAAGTTCAATTTGTTCCTTTTTTCCGACGGGCTAGGCATTGGTAGGGAAAATATCAAATTTATAGAATTTGTAGAGAATTTTTGTAAGATTAAGTGCAAGTTCTTTTGAAAATGTTTTTAGAACAATAGGAGGAATGTCCAGACTGGAGGCTTTGTTGGTATTTAACCCTCTTTAATTTTTTCGACAATTTTGGTTTTGAAATCAAGATATTTCGTACTCCTGACGACTGGATTTGGCATATTTCTCTAGGTGTTTCCAAAACGATCGAGTTCAAAGCAAATCGTTCAGCGAACAATGTAACTTTTCTTGCTGTGTCAGTGACGATTAAACCACCGTCAATAATAGGAGAAATAGAAGATTTGAAACCAGACTTTAGAGAATCAATGGTACTGTAAAAACTTCGTTTCTTAGGGCCAATCTGGCTGCCCTGGAAAATATTTTTGTTGGGGTTTCATTATTGTGAATGGAACGGACTTATTGATACTAAAATATTTTGGTTAAACAAAATTTTTACTATATTATTATTTTATATTTATTTTCACCCAGATAATATATATACCAACCTACCCAGAAACTCTGGAAGGTTGGTATATTATCTGATTGGACTAAACAATATAAACATTTCTGGCGAAAGTTGTGAATTGTTTTTGACAAATGATATTTTGTTGGTACAATTAAAAGTCTCAGAACCTTTAGGTGGGTCAGACTATAATTTGATTTCCACACATTTAAATTTACAAGTTCTTAAACCGTTTAAAACTAATCCTGGTCTTGTTTGGGATTATAAAGCTGCAGATTGGGAGGGACTTAGAGATATCTTTAATTCAAAAAATTCTGCTTCTAATTTTTCAAAGATAATACAGGGTATGCGCAAGTTTATTCCAATTGATCGTCCGAAGGCTGGTGGGTTTCGAGTAAATATAAAGATGCAATAAAATTTAAAAAATGCTTTTCGAAAGTATAGCCAAAATAAAACTAGTGAAAACCGAATAGAAAAAAAATATATTCTGTAGAAAACTAATAGATGCAGAGAAAAATCTATTTATTACGGAAAAAACTACTAATTTTGCTGAGTACCCAATGCAATTTATAAAAAGCCATCAGTGGAACCTAATTTGCTACTTAATCCAGTTCCTGTAGTTTCTATCAAAATGGGGCGGATCATTTTTCGTAAAAATATAATTTGGAAAATGCTTTTACAATTTAATACTAATAAGGCATCTGGGCCAGATAGTATTCCTTCAGTTATTTTTAAAACATTTGCTAAGAAATTAGCATCAATCGTTACTAAAATTGTCTATTTGTCATATAAGAAGGGGATTTTTTAAAAAAATGAGTAGTGTTCAGCCAATTCCAAAAAGGTGCCTAAAACGGATCCAACATATTACAAACCCATATCAACCTTGTCGGTTGTTGCTAAAATATTTGAGACGAACATTAATTTTAATTTATTTGGGATTTTTGAGATCAATTAAACTCAAGTAAGTAAAGAAGTAATTTGAATTTTTTCAATTCAAAGGAATGGTTTGAAGTTTCGCAGAAAAAAAACTCCACTTCACATTTTTCGTGTTTCGGATGAATTCAAAGCTTCCTCGTCAGTGCCCGGCTCGAATCCTTGGGCAGACAGGCTATCGATTACGCCGTTGAAGCGATGACAATTTCGAAGTTGAAACTTTTTCATCACTTATTTATTTTTACTTAAGTTGAATTTTTCCACTGTCATTTGAATCCATATTATGGAAATGTTTTTACACTATATGGGATTTTTTGCATTGAATTTCTAGACAATACTATGTGTGAATTCATAGAATGGGGAACATTTCTATTCTAGTTTACATCCTAAGTCACGATTGTGTAGTCATTATTGATTGTTTCCAATCAATTTGAAATCAATGGCTGATACTTGGTCAATTTGTAGTCCTATATGTATTAACATTAGACTACATTAAGGGAATTTACATTTATTTGGATTTTTTAAATTTATTTAAATTTATTAATTTTAACATTATGTTGAGCTTCTTAAGTCGTCCAAAATAATTAAAGAAAGACAACGAAAGAAAGTTTTATGTATGAAAGCACGCTTCATGCTTCTCATGAAACGCCTACTCTAGACTCTCCGGTACCGCTTAATGACACTAGGTTAAATTTCATAGGGTCATTAAACATTGATTTAAAAACAGTTATGAATTCGGATATTGCAAACAATGTTGAACTCAGCACGAGCAAAACTAAAGTTAGCTGTTTTTCTAGGTTATCAACGCTTACTACTAGAGTTGAGGTTTAAAATAATATGAAATAGAATTCTCATATTTTTAGTTTGGCTAAGAACGTTGTTCTATTTAATATTTTTGTGTCGTTGTCGAAAGGATTTTAATAGCTTCTTTTAATATATAAGTTATTTAATCGTCCCTGCATGTAATATTGTGCTCATATAGGGAATACCGCATACATAATTATTTTGAAGTGTCTTGATTCTACACAGCAGAGAGCTGTTAAATTGATTGGCAATTCAAATATATTACTTGCTGGATTGCTTGTATGTCGCTGATTTGACGGTATTTTACAAATACGTTATAGGTGAATGAGCGTCTGTCTGGATCAAATCGATTTTCCCTTAGCCTGCAAACTTCACACGTTACACCAGAGCATCAATAGCAGACCATCTTTTTACTGAAAAAAAAATACTGACAAATATCAGTTAGATGGGGGTCCGGACCCAAATCCCCCTCCCCCTTGTTTTCGCCCCTGATGGAGAACGATCATAGTGATCTTCATGCCGAATGTGGTAAAGAAAAAACCCATATTGTTGGTAAGCTATTAAACCACCTAATTCTGTCTTATCTAATCTACATTCTATAAACTGGTAAATATTGACATGCGAAACATGAGCCATCTAAATTACTAAAAGTTAAAAGAGAATCATCAGCTCATTACTATAGGGCGATTTTTCTGTTCCGGTGTTTACCGCAATGGCGCTGCAAAAAGGGGATAAGAGAAAAAATCACAAAAATTTTATATGGAATTCCATACAAAACACAATTTGAATAATTTTAAAAGTTATCTATGAAATTTCTCATTTTACTACAATTAAATAATTTAAATTTGTTTATGAAGTATTATTGACAATATATTAAGCATAATATATAAAATATTTTCTTTTCTTCTGTCTGTAAAACCAATACGAAAATAGGTTAAATTTTTCATACAACTTTGTATGGGAAATTTTGGCAATTTTTATGTCTCTTTTTTGAGTGACTTAAGAATAATATTTTATATATTACGCTTAAAATATAGTCAATAATACTCCATAAGCAAATTAAAACTGTTTGATTGTGGTAAAATGAGAAATTTCATAGATAACTTTTAAAATTATTCAAGTTGTGTTTTGTATGAAATCCCATATAAAAGTTTTTGAATTTTTTCTCTTATCCCCCTTTTGCAGCGCCATTGCGGTAAACACCAGAACAGAAAAATCGCCCTATAGGGCGATTTTTCTGTTCCGATGTTTACCGCAATGGCGCTGCAAAAGGGGGATAAGAGAATAAATTCAAAAAATTTTATATGGGATTTCATACAAAACACAAGTTGAAATATTTTTAAAATTATCTATGAAATTTTTCATTTTACTACAATTAAATAATTTAAATTTGTTTATGAACTATTATTGACTATATAATAAGCATAATATATAAAATATTTTATTTTCTTCTGTCCGTAAAACAAATACGAAAATAGGTTAAATTTTTCATACAACTTTGTATGGGAAATTTGGGCAATTTTTATGTTTCTTTTTTGAGCGACTTAAAAATAATATTTTATATATTACGCTTAATATATAGTCAATAATACTTTATAATCAAATTAAAATTGTTCAATTGTGGTAAAATGAAAAATTTCATAGATAACTTTTAAAATTATTCAAGTTTTGTTTTGTATGGAATCCCATATAAAATTTTTGTGATTTTTTCTCTTATCCCCCTTTTGCAGCGCCATTGCGGTAAACACCGGAACAGAAAAATCGCCCTATAACTAATATAACCTAACGGTAAGTACATGTATTAAATCAAATCAAATAAAACTGCAAAAGACTTAATATTGCAACTAGAATTGAAATTAATATGGTCTCTCGTAGCAAATATTTGAATAACATTCAGTTTGGCTGGTTGGTGTATACATTTCATTTCTTCATTTATTGTTAATAGGGTATGATTGACTCAATTTTATTCCGTTTATATTATAGAAATCAATCATCAGACTGTTCATGAATTAAAATGAATGAAAATTTTTAATTTATTCATAATATTTGAACACTTATCATCATTCATAAAGTATTTCAACTAAATTTATTTAATCAAAACTAAAAGATAGTAAAGTCACAAACCATAGTATTTATCAACAAATACCAGAATCCCACTCACAACTCATTCTTCATGTTTTTTTTCAATTTTTCATTCAATAATTTTTTTAGTTTCAGTATTACCTTCGTGGCTTGTAGTGTGTGGTTTCTGTATTCCAATATGAATTAAATCATAAAACCATTAAATCTAATGAAATTATATGTAAATTTTACATTATTTGTATAGTTTTTGTGCAACAAAAGTGAATTTCACAAATTTTAGCTTAAAATAATTAAATAATTGTCTTTAAATTATAAAAAATAAAAGAATCAAATAGTGGAAGCAGGTGTTATGAATGTGTTGGTGGTTATGTCTTTTATTTAAATTGTGTTGAGCTAAAACTAAAGATTTCTTTCAATCTATTTTCCAAACATTAATCTTTTGTGTACAAAAAAATAAAAATAATAATAATTATTTTAATTACAAAAATATATATAAAAATTATGTTATCGAAATAAAAAATAATTTAACACATATACTATGATTATTTTTGTGTTAAAAATATAAAAAAAAAGTGCATTTGTGTTGTTCAATCAAAATAAAAAAAGTTTGATAGTTTTTTGTTTTTTTTTTACCTGTTTCGTTAAAGTTTCTAATCAAGTTTCTTCTGGGGCTTGATTATTTTTTTTTATTATATATAATTACACATTTTTAGTAATCGAAGTCGTTGCACTACAACTGCAAGTTTATTATTGTATTTTGGATAACAGAAAAAAACAATAATAATAATATAAAAAGTAAGTTTAGTTTTTGGTAACATATTGAATTAAAAAGAAATTAATATTCATTAAGGGAGATGAAGACGAATTAGAAAGGATAAAATAGCAAACCACCCTCTATGCTTTTTTGTTTGTATTATTTTCTTCTTCCTTTATTTATTCCAATGAAATAGAAAAAAAACATTGGGAGGGTTGAAAACATGGTTCCCTTTCTTATTAGAATAAATCGATAATTTTCCCTTGTTTAGAATTTAAAGAAAAATATATGAATCATCGAATTAATGTTGTTGTTGTTTTTGGTTTATTTTTTTTGTTTATGTTGAAAAAAACTTTTTTGGTGTTATATTATTATTGTAAAACAATTGTTTCAAAAATAGTTTTAATTGAATTTGTTTTGTTTTGTAAAGAAGACATAATTGTGCACAAAATAATTTGCAGGGGAGGTTAGTGTTTTAGGAAATAATATTGTCAAACGGAATATGGAATTATTTTTCTAGACTTACATCGGCATAAAATATTGCTGTTTCTAGTCGGTATTTATATAACTAATTAGAGTTCAAATAAGGTTAAGTATTGGTTGTTCCACCTGTCGAATAATAATAATATACAAAAAATACAAATAAAACTAGAGTAGGGGATGTGACTATAGGAGTCAACAGTCTACCAAACTCCTAAGTACATACTATTAGTACTAAAAGTTCTTCAAACGTAGCTCGAACATTATTGAGTTTACCGGCAAGGTGATACATAAGCAAACAGTTTAGAATACCACGGAAGCACTGCATCCCGTTGAAACATGTTATTATTTTAAATGAATTTTTTTTATTAGAACAGATATTTAGAATTAGAACATAACTTTACACATTTTTTTATGCCAGTCCTTTTGGCTCCACCAAGGATAACGGTTCAAAATTAAAATTTTCCCGATGAATATTCTCCTCAGATGTTTAAAGAAAATGTCCATCGTCATTTAAAAGAATCAGTATAGTTATTCCTATATCCTCATTCCTTCCATTTTTCTCATCTCCTTCCATTTTCCTCATCTCCTTCCTTTATAGTTGACATGGTATCTTCGGATATTCAAAGAGTCTAAATAATGAATATTTCATATTTTGTGTGCTAAACATGTCTAACTAATTAATAAAAAAAAAAAAAAAAAAAAAAAAAAAAATTATCAATAATGTATGATGGAAAGTTTCACCAAAGTAATTTGAAAACTGATAAAACCATCTCACTTGCTTGTGACCAACTTGCTTGTGACCATCTTATTTTGCCACGGGACTATGAATTAAGGCATTCCTTCGTAGGGCAGGGGAGGAATTTAGTACTTTCCTATAGGCAGACCAATATTAAAGAAGTCTTTTCAATTTGAAAAAATAAATTGAACAAAAAACTAATGAACATAGGAAAAACATAAATGCTATGATTAAAATAAAACTGGTTCACAATTTCTAACACCCCACTTGAACCTGGTTCAGGTGAAAACAAGTGCCATATTATATTCTCACAGCATAAAATATGTTTTGGTTTAACATCCTGTTGTTAGATTATCAGCGATCATCTCGTTTGTTCCAACACTTGAAAATTTAATGAGTCCAAGTTCATACTTTTCCCTTATGAAGTGGTGACGTATGTTGTTGTTGTTGTAGCGACAGTTTTGGTGCTAATGCTCCGGCTCCATGTCCACGTGCCGAACACTTGTCAATAATTTCAGAATCAATTCTACTCATGTAGTTGTTTAGGATGCGTGACCAACCGGATCTAAGTTGAGCTAGGATGGATCTAGTGCTACGGGGCAATTGGACCTCTTCGGCAGCGACTTTTTGTGGCTTTTTATTTAGAACACGATTTGGAATATAGTTCTTTATTGCGTTTTCGACCGTTTTGGTGTGGAGTATTTTTAAGCCAGTTCTATATGTAAATTCGTCGATGTTACCAGTAACCTGGCTATCTCTGATATCTTGCAGAAAGCATCTTGCTGTCTTCCTTATGTCTCGGTGACGTATGTCGATGTCCTTGGTCCTGAGATGGTAACTTGATGTAGCTAAATAGACAGCACTTCTACTGTCGCAAATTATGGTAGTCGGTTTCTCTTGCGTTGTTGATAATAAGGCCATATACTTTGCCTCAGTTGTTGACAGAGCAATGGTTTGTTGGCGACGACTATTCCACGAAACAGCATCTTCTTGTAGAAGAACGACGTATTCTGTTACATATCTTCTTTCGTCGCTATCAGCAGCCCAGTCGGAGTCCGAATATGCCAACCAATCAGCATTTCCTTTGTTGCTAAATGTCAGCTTAGCAGTCTTGGTTCCTTGTAAGTATCTGAACACCCTTTTAAATGCATTCCAGTGTTGCATTACCGGATTGTTATTGAACTTGTTAAGGTGATTTACTGCTTGTGATATGTCTGATCGAGTGAAGTTTGCTGCAAATAACATGCGTTCAATCGCATGTTGGTACGGAATCATCGTCATCTCAGACTGCTCCTTTGCTGTCTTCGGTGATAGGTCCTTCGTTCATTTTTGGTTTACGTCTAATGGGGTACTAGCTGCATTGCACTCTTCCATGTTAAAGCGATTTAGGATCTCTAGAATGTACTTCTCCTGATCCAGATGTAGTTCTCCGTTAGCACGAGTAATTCGCATGCCAAGACACTGCTTTGCCTTCCCAAGAAACTTAATCTTGAATTGCTTCATCAGTTTCTTCTAGAGCTGGTTACAATAGCTTACATGGTTGGTGAATATCAAGATGTACATAGATCAACATAAATGGCTAAAAATGTCATCGTGGAGCCATCTCTTTTATAGTAGATACATGGATCCACACTTGAACGTTTCAATCCATTGTTTTTCAAAGCAGCATCTAGCTTCTGATTCCAAACCAGGCTGGATTGCTTCAAAATATATATCGCTTTTTGTAGTTTGAATACATTTCCAGATTCATTACGAAAACCTTCCGGCTGCTCGATGTACACATCTTCCTTTAGTTCACCTTGTAAAAAGTGGTGACTGCAAGCATTTGTTGTATGTCGATATTGTATTTAGCAATTTAGCAGCAAGCGCCATCAAGAAACGAATAGATGTGTACTTTAAAACTGGTGAGTACGTCTCCTCGTAGCCCATCCCCTTTTCTTGACTGTAGTCTTTGGCAACAAGGCGGGCCTTATAACGAACCTGGTTGTTTGCTTCACATTTCTTTTTGGAAAACATATAAAAGTCCACGTTTCATTCTCAACCAAAGAGTTCATCTCACTGTTCATTGCTTCGAGCCAATTGAATTTTTCAGGTCCTTCCATGGCTTCTTTTACAGTGACAGGATCATCTTCTGGAATTGTAGCAGCTACGTAGTTATAGTGTTTAATTTCACTATTTGCAATCCGAACACTTCTTCGTAATACAGGTAGCTCAGGATTTTGAACAAGTTCCGATATGTGTTCTCCCATTTCATTAGTATTTTTTAATCGAAGGAGGAAAATGACAATGAGTCGTTGGCATCTGACATCGTCTTCAATGTGAACTTCATTGTTAGCAGTTTGTTGATAAATCGCAGGTTCTTCTTCCACATCGGCAATAGAATGATACTCAGGTATTGTATTCGCCCCCACTTCAACAATGATGTCTGAACTACACACTTCGTTAGATACAGAACTTGATGTCATTGGAACAGCTTCACTAACGCTCATAAACTGTTGCTCCATAAAAACGACATCTCTGCTCACAATGACAGATCGATTCTTCGGATTGTAAAGGCGGCATCCGTTTGAAGTTTGGGAATTTCCCACCAGGAAACAACGTTCTGCTTTTGGGTCCCACTTAGTTCGTTTCTTCTTCAGAATATGCGACATGGCTGCGCAACCAAAAATCTTTAAATGAGCCAAGCTTGGTTTTACACCGGACTACATTTCTTCTGGAGTTTTCAGCAAACTTTTGTGAGAAGAACTGTTGGTAATACATGTTGCTGTGTTAACTGTTCAGCCCAAAATTATTTTCCAAGTCCTGAGTCGCTAAGTATACAGCGCGCCTTCTCAACTAATGTTCGGTTAACGCGCTGTGCTAATACATTTTGCTCTGGTATAAATGGCACAGTTTTCTGATGTAGAATTCCACAACAATCGAGCTCAGTTGGCATCTAATGGTTTACAAATTCTGTCCCATTATCAGAGCGAAGAATTTTAAATAGCTGTCCGCTTCGATTCTCAACAAATGCCTTGAACTCGTTAAAACAACTCGGAATTCCGCCTTTAGATTTCAAGAAGTAAATGGTAATCTTCGGAAAAGTCATCGATGATCGTTAAGAAGTAGATGCTCCCAGCAATTGAGCGAACTTCCATAGGCCCACTGACATCTGAATGAACGAGCTACAAAACTATCGAAGAAATTGTGTTACTCGAAGGAAAACTTTGATGATGTTGCTTACCTTCTGCACACGCTATACATTGAAGATCCATGGTCTTAGAGAAGCTTATGCCGGTTGCATATCGATCCCGTAGTAAGTTCATAGTATCCTGGTTCAAGTGACACAAGCGCCTATGCCAAATTGTAGAATCGTCGACTTTGGAAACAGCAGAATACACCAATTCTTGTTGTTGCATATTATGAATGTACATGCCTCCAGCCTTACCTCCTTGTTTCTTGACATTAGAATTTTGAACACTTCTGGGCGAGGAACAAATAGTAGCAATATGTGCAATACCATTGCAATTGTAACACTGAACTCCTAACTTATTGTTGTCTCCGTGTTATTCTTTCTTCTGCTTAAAACGTTTATGGAACTTCTTCGGTTTTGATGTATACAAGGTATTACTGGTTTGACTAGTACAATTTGACGATACCATCTTGACATCCTGTAAGAGTTTCGCTTTGATGTTGTCGGCAGATATCGGTATTCCCGAAGCCCCAATACTCATCACAATTGGCTTGTAATCATCTGGCAATCGCTTATAAAGAAGGCTTCCAATCCATTCGTCCGCTTGAGTAAAACCAATGCTAGTCAGTTTGTTCGCAGTTGATTCAATTTGGGAAACATAATAGTCCTATTCTACGCTCGAAATCCTGAATCTTGGAAGAGGCTCTTCAATTTATTCCAAATTTCCTCAGCCGTTCCTGTATTCTCAATATGGACGTATAATTGCTTATCGACGGAATCGATTGCAACGAGTTTGTTTCTCCTTATTGATCTCACTCAGCACAATTCCCCAAAAAACATTCCCAAAGATCTTTCATTTCTAATCGGGTTTTCATCCCGAAACTCCAGGGACACCAATTCTCAGGGTTGCATTGATTTAAATCACTTGATTTAAATCAGTGATTTAAATCAGATTTAAATCAACTTGATTTTTTTAAAAATATCATTGATTTAAATCAAATGAAGAAATTTCTAAAATTTTTATCAAATTCAAAAAAAAAATTTGTTTTTTTAATAAAATGTGGTAGGAAATTTAACATGTGTCACAACAACACATAGAAACCTAAAGACCTAGGTCCCACAACAACATGCGTTCTAAGAATATGATAAACGAAATACGCTCACCATTTTTTAATTTATACCTGACTCTGAGCTATCTTCACCTGACCAACGGCATCTGTATCAAGTCACGCTAAGACAATTGCATCGTGCTTGTGACTGGAAACAACTGAGAATAATTAAGATGTTAGCCTATAGTCGTAAAACTTCAACAACAAAGTCACAGATTAAACCACAACTAGAAATGTTGACAAACCCACATAAAAAGCATGAACAGATTCTGGAAATGAATCTAGAAATAATAAATAATTACATATCAAATATAGAGTATTAAATGCAAATCAATACAACCCGCTTACGAAAAAAAACATTTCCCCTAAAAACTAACGTCACTATTAAGATCTTGAAGGTATTAAATCCTACACACTTTCCTGACACAAGTTATTTACAGTTGTTTCATATGACTTGCCGTTTAATGCTAACCAGTTATCTACATATCCGAGGAACTTTTCGAACCTGCAGAATTGGATCTCTGACATAACTCTAAAGCAGTGACAAATTATCTTAGTTTGACAAGTAACGCTTTTCATGTCTAGAACAACATACTGGTTGTTACATACTGTCAGTGTAAAAATCTAGTAACTAAAAACTGTTACTTAACTTTTGTTTAGCCTTACCTTTCATAAAATATAACCAAAGCTAATGGTTTACATAAAGTTTTTTTTAAAGTTTAAGTTAACGTAGCATAGGGATATACAATACCTAAAAAAATTGCACTACATTTTTTTAAAAATCAAAAAAATCCGATTTAAATCAAAAAAAACGATTTAAATCAAATAAATCTGATTTTTTTGATTTTTTTAAAAAAATCAGATTTTTATGCAACCCTGCCAATTCTCTAAACCAACCAGCTTTTTCATAGAATATCCACCATTGTGGACAAAAATTTTCTGATTTACAGCGTTTTCAGCCTCAGCCATTATTCAACAAAATAATTGAGTAATAATGTACGAAATGTCGTTGATAATTCTCGATGATTATTCCAACACTAATTAGCTCTGGGTCCATAACCTATAGGCAGAGCAATATTTAAGAAGAAATCTTTTCAATTTGGAATGATATATTTTAATGAAAAATAAATTAAACAAAAAATCAATGAACATAGGAAAAACATAAATGCTATGATTAAAATAAAACTGTTTCACAATTTCTAACATTTCCCGTTGCGTATAGTGTTATGGTTGTTTTGGTATGCAGTGTTAAGGAAGGTTGTTCTTCATTCGTTTTGAATTAGTCGTTGCACCATACTTATGATGATCATTTGCTACTTACTCATTTGCTATGTCTCAATTGTGATTAATTATCCATTAGCCTTACTCTCAGTCATGTCTAAAATATACTATATTAATTCACACATATCCAAATTTTTGGAAGACAACCATTTGATATCTGACAGCCAATACGGTTTTAGAAACAAAAGATCAACAACCGATCTATTGAACTATGTATAGCACATCTTTGGAATAGCATACTTGAGAAAGGTGGTGAAACGTACGTGATCGCATTAGACATCTCAAAAGCATTTGATCGAATCTGGCATGCCAAATTGATCAACAAGCTCGTTGCGTACGGTTTTCATCCCACAGTCGTGAAGTTGATTCAAAATTTTCTGTCTAACCGATACATTTTGGTATCTATAGATGGCTTTTCTTCTGAGTCTAAATTAATAATCGCAGGTGTTCCCCAAGACTCAGTTTTATCCCCCACTTTATTTTTAATTTATATCAACGAACTGTTGCAAATCACCAGTAACCCAATAAATAGTTTTGCAGATGATAGTACACTGCACAAGTCATTCGTCACCCTATCTTCAAAGGGTAAAATGCATGAACGAATAAATCCCGCCCGGAGAGATGCTGCCATAAATGTAAATAAGGACCTAAAAAAAGTCGCCGATTGGAGTGACAAAATTTGGTCAATTTTAATTCCACCAAAACACAGCTATTGATTGTTTCTAGATCAAAGACAGAGTTCCTTAATGATATTTCAATCAGCATGTGTGACGACAAAAAAACGAATGTGAAAGCAATCGTTTATTGGGAGTCACAATTTCCAATGACTTACTCTGGAACGATCATAAATGGCCATGGCAAAGAGTGCTGTATGGAGTATTGTTTTTGTTGTCATGTTTGGGGCGCTGCATTTGTTTCCATACTAGCTCTTTTGGACTCTGTTCAAAAGCGTGGTATACGAATTGTTGGTGATCGAAATTTAACATTAAATCTTGATTCCCTACAACATCGTCGTAATGTTGCTGATCTCGTTGTTTTTTTTTATAAATATCGTCACCAGCAGTGCTCGGATGAAATCAGATCCATAATGCCTCAGACATATTCTTTTCTCCGTTTAACTCGTCAATCGGTTTGTGCAACCAGTCAAACTGTCGAGATTACTCACTGTCATAGTAACAAAATGCAAAGTGATTTCTTTGTGCGTACATCGTACAAACTACAAATGGAATGCTTTGCCCGAATCAATAGTCTCGAGTGCCTTCAATCCACAAATATTTAAAAAAAAGCGTCCACCAACACCTCAAGACGCATGTTGTTGTGGGACCTAGGTCTTAAAAGGTATCCATGTGTTGTTGTGACATATTTTGTAATTCCTACTACACAACACTTTTTATTACAAAAAAAAAAAAAAATGGTACTTTGCAGATTTAACAGCAGCCTCCCAAAGGCCTCCAAAATTTGGAGCTAATGGTAGAATGAAGTGCTAGGTTATTCGATTTAATAAACGATAAATAGAATAAATGATAAATAGATAAAACTGCTTTACCAATAATTTTCCTTTGACATCGCAAGCTTAAAATATGGAGGGGCTGAAATCTCACAGCTCTGAGATATCAAGACTTCGGTCTGGGTTAAGGATTTTGATATAGTTTTCGGCAAAAAACTTTTATGAGGACATGGTTTTTAGTTTTGGGCAGCGATGTACATCAAACATAACTCTTTGTTAAAGTACAAGTATTTTTTATCTCTGTTTAAAAATTTATTACAAAACTAACACGAAACATCAATACGTTGCCGGAAAATTATAATCAAAATTCCAAAAATATTGTTAAATTAAATAAAATCAAACTTTTTCAAAATTCCAAAAATATTCCAAATATTAAAATAAAATCAAATATTTAAATATTTTCTAAATTCCAATAATATTTCAAAAATTCTTCAAAATTCAAAATTTTTCCAAAATTCTAAAAATATTGCAAAAATTATTACAAAATCAAAAATTGAAACTTTTTTCAAAATTCCAAAAATTATCACAAAATCAAAAATTGAAAATTTTTCAAAATTCTAAAAATATTTCAAAAATTCTTACAAAATCAAAAATTAAAACTTTTGCCGAAATTCTAAAAATATTGCAAAAATTATTACAAAATCAAAAATACAAACTTTTTCAAAATTCCAAAAATATTTCAAAAACTATAACAAATTCAAAAATTTCCATGTCCAATTTCATTTTAAATTACATTTACGTCATAAAAACAGCTACATATTTTTTCCCAAAAAATTGGCTAAAAAATTAAATGAAATCATTTTTTGACACACTTCACATTATTTTTTGACAAACTTATAATGCCATAATTCTCTATAATAATAATAAAATATCATGTCATACGAACTATTAATTTTATTTTTTTCTGAAAAAATTGGGTAAAAAATAAATAAAAACCTTTCTTTTGACACACTTGACAACATTTTTTGACAAACTTATAGTGCCATAATTCTCAATAATAATAATAAAATTTCATTTCAAACAAACACTTTAATTTTTTTGCAAAAAACTAAATAAAAATCTTTTGACACACTTGACAACATTTTTTTGACAAACTTATAATGCCATAATTCTCAATAATAATAATTAAATTTCATTTCAAACAAACAATTTTAGACATGTTTCAAAAGAGTTTTCTTGAAGAGTTTGAAATTTATAAGGCATTCAAAAAATCTCCAAATTTAATTTTAAACGACCAATTATTATTTAATTCAAATATTTTGTATAATTCGATTTTGTAAATTTTCATTCGAAAAATTCAATTCATTTATATTTTATTCATAGTATTTTGATCAGTATGTCATATATTTTAAAAAACAAGTAAATTTTATACGTATGAAAATTATTTTAAACTATTTAATTCATAAAATGTTAGTATGCCATTTTTTCAATCAAAATTTAAAGAATGAATATTTGTTTTTATTTAGATTTAGTCATATTTTTTGTACCGATGATGAATATTTAATATTCGAAACGCGTCATAAATAAATATACTTACTAAAAAGATTGTTTGGTGATTCAATTTAACAATAATTTATTAATTTAAATTATTGATTTCATCAAACAATTTTAGTTTTTCCAAAAAATTGGGTAAAAAAATAAATAAAAATCTTTCTTTTGACACACTTGACAACACTTTTTTGACAAACTTATAATGCCATAATTCTCAATAATAATAATAAAACTTCATTTCAAACAAACAAAATTAATTTTATTTTTTTTCCAAAAAATTAGGTAAAAAAATAAATAAAAATCTTTCTTTTGACACACTTGACAACTTTTTTTTGACAAACTTATAATGCAATAATCTAGTTTTTGATCTCACATACCAATCCCGACCATCAAGATTTCTCCAAATTTAATGTTCCTACTCGTAATCACTTAAAATGAACGTTTTTTAAGCCAAAAATATGAAAATTTGCTATTTTTGACACACATAATGATTTTTTTGACACACTTCCGGTACAGTTATCGAACACAGCGTCCTTTCGGACCTGTCCCTTGAGTATACCTATTTTTAGAAAAAAAAGTTTTTGAAATCCCTCAGCGGTTTTCCCTGCAGCGTGGGTAATGACGGCCGGCCGGACATACATTTTTTTTTTTGAAAATTTTTGAAATCCCTCCAGCGGTTTTCCCTGCAGCGTAGGTAATGGCGGCAGACAGACATACATTTTTTTTTTGCCTTTTTAGAATCAGGAGGTCCTAAAACGTCGAGAAATGTCAAAAAAAGTGGGGGTAAGAATTTCACTTTGAGCTCATGAATGTAATACTTAGGTCTTTCAGACCGAAGTAATATTTAAAACTTTATTAAATTTTGAAACTTTTTATGAAAGATCATCAATAAACGCAAAGGCGTCGAAAATTTGAAAAGAAAGAACTTCAGTCATTTTTCTTCGATAATTTCTTAACTTTGTGGGTCACTTATCTTTAGATTTGACCAACCAAGTCGGATCATGCTGCCACTGACCGCAATTAATAAGCTTCGCTTATATGATACCACGTGATGTGTAATCGGCCGGATTTTCACTCGGTCGAACATGTTGCCAATTGAGTTTAGGAATATCTTGAAGTATCTCTGATGTTCTGTTAGTGCAAAGGTTTTCCAACGACGTGGACTAAAGCCATGACAAAACAATAGTTGAGTTCGTCCAACAATAAATTTAGGGATTATTGAACTCCAAAGACTTAATTGTAAACTTTATAAGTTGAACCAACAAAACTGCAGCACACAATTCCATCCGGGGAATGGACAAGTGTGATACCTTTGTTTTGGACACCAATAATTTTACAAAAGTCTCAGTTGACGTTGACTTCTCAAATTCTCAATACGGTAATAAACAACAACACCATAATCAGTATCGGAAGCATTACAAAACCCATAAACTTCTATGACATCAGAAGACCTTCAGGCAATTTATTATCCCAATCCAATTGAAGTAACCAAAGCAGTTGAAAAAAATCTTCACTCTTATTATCTATAGTGATACTGTTTCATTCAATTTTACTTTAAAGAAAAAATTATAATCAGTCGAATTCCAGACAACTCCCAAAACTGTAATTGATTAATCGAATGAATGGTTTGTATTTCTTTGTTATCTTCAGAAAATGAATCAAGAAAGTCTAAATTGTAAGAATTGCAAGAACTTCTTTAAGGTTTGTTATGAACACTGAACCTGCTAGTCGCAGTCAGGAAGCAAACGGGGAGACTGCGTGCCAATCGAGGTTGTAATCCGAAAAGCTTCAGTCTCGTGAGTTCAAGTAGGAATACCCTCTCTTGTCCAGCACAAATGAATAGATATGGACGCAAAATATATACAGTCTATCAGTCTACAGTCTATCCAAAAAAGAAAAAAAATGGAAACAGAGAAGAGGGGCTCTGTCGAATTTTTAGGAAATATATTGAATGATGTAATAAATCGACTGTCGGCAACTGTTGAATTTGGCAGAGATACATCAACTGATGAACCTTTATACCTTCAAACGGTAAAGATGGCAGTGAGTTTTATTTTTCTCATTGTAATAACTTTGTTTTCTCTTATTTTTAATTAAGCTATTTTACCAACCGACTATCTTATTTTATTCCGATCGACTATCACAAACACAAACATGAATTTAATTTTTATATATAATTTGGTTAATTTACATATTTTCTGAATTTAAAATAATTAAACGACATTCTAAATTTCAAACCATAATAGCTTTTCTGATACTTATGACTCATGTACCAAATGTACAAGCAAATATGTAGAGCTTTTTCCTTAAACTTCAAATCGTTATATTACTGTATGTATTTGACAAATTACATACAACCATGATAATTAGAAATCAGTAATTATGTATTAAAATTTACTGCAAAAATAATAATAATACAACTATCTCAAAACAACTTAAAGATAACACAAAACAACCTCGACTTGCAATAAATAACGTTTATTTAAAGTTTTCAAAATAAAAATCAGCTAATCACAGCTGTCACGTTTTTTTTCAGAAATAGAAAATTCTATACAAAATTTTCTAAAAATATATCATTCAGGACCGCATTAAGAGAAAACAAAATACAAGAATAAAAAAGACGAAAGTTGTGTGTTGTGTGTCGGATAAGTTGTTTGAATCCATTGATTCAAGAATGAGATAATCGCATTAAACACGTTGGTTCATAAATAAGACAGTGTTTGAAATTTCAATAAATGAACTTTTATGGGGTGAACGGCTTCGTAACAGGCATCACCTCCAGAAATGACATAATCGATGTAGAAATCATGTTCTATGATTTTGGAGATATATGGAAATTGCACATGACAGTCTTTCGCAATCTTCGTTAAGACCCGAGTTACCAAAAATGGAGCACACCCAGTGACTACAGTACACAATCTGTAATAGTTTATTGGTTCAGATGGATCACCCCTCCAAACAAATCTTGGAAAGTTTTGGTCATCCTTGTGCACCAAAATTAGTATAAACAGTTTTTTACACGTCTGCTATAAATACCACCATATACTTCCTACATCGTTGTATGATCGAAATAATTCCAACATGAAATGTGGAACCAACCATCAACTGATCGTTTAGAAAAGCTCCTGATTTTATACTAACTGAAATTCATCAAAAACTATTCTCATTTTAGTAGTTGTGTACACCATGATGTGGTAAGTAGAATTTACCAGACGCATACCTTACCAAATCATTTGAAGTTAATTCCATGTATTTAAATTACAAATTCTCAGCCATAAATTCATGATACAATATTCTTATCTTTCTTTCTTAAAACGATTCTCCATCATTTGTAATCGTTTAGTAGCTATTAAGCTATTGGCCAGGGTTGCATAAAATCTGATTTTTTGACAAAAATCAAAAAAATCCGATTTATTTGATTTAAATCAGTTTTTTTGATGTAAATCGGATTTTTTTGATTTTTAAAAAAATTTGCTTTAATTTGTATAATTTTTGAAGAAATGGTCCTATATTCACTCTTTTGAAGCAGTGGTCCTAACTACTTTATATAAATCATTAGGTTTGGTTGTATTCTTTTGAGAGGCAAGGAAAGATAAAAGTAAAGTAACAGCTTTTAGTTACTAGATTTTTACACTATTCTAGCGACATGAAAATCGTGTCTTGTCGAACGCCGTTCCCAAACTGAGATACTTTGTTGCTGCTTTAGAGTGATGTCATCCCCATCCGTCACGAATAGTGAGCGCATCTCGCATTTCGACAATCCTTGCCTGAGTACTTTAAAGTTTGAAGAAAAATCAAAGAACATTTGATAGTGCCTGGGGTAGCTGTACAACCAGGACTTGAATATATCCGGAATTATGATATCTGGGACAATGACAAAAAATATTTTATCACATTCTATGTTTTCTGTACTATTCAAGACGTATGTTTGATCACTGAGCGTTAACGATCTCGAGAGGAAGACAGCGACTTATTAAGGAAGACAGCGCGTCAAATGATCATGAACTATGCCAATGCCACTTACTGGCTCCCTTTTTATTTTCTTTATCGTTTCATGAAATATTGGCATAAGTCATATTTTATTATGTGATAGGATTTATTGTTTAGTTACCAATTCTTTAAGAAATCTTTAAAAAAAAACAAAAAAAAATGCGTCCATCATCACCTTAGCACGCATGTTATTATGGGACCTTGCTCTTAAAAGGTTTCTGTATGCTGTTATGAAACATATTGAAATTCCTACCACATTTTTTTTGAATTTGCTTAAAAATTTTAGAAATTTCTTCAATTGATTTAAAACAATGATTTAAAAAAAAAATCAAGTTGATTTAAATCTGATTTAAATCACTGATTTAAATCAAATGATTTAAATCAATGCAACCCTGCTATTGGCTCTCGAAATGGCAAATAAACCACATAATGACCATCAGCACTGTGTCATGTGTGTGACATTTAATTGAAAATGAGATTCGCATTTTTGTTCTTCGGCGAAAATTGGTTTTTCAGCAATTAGAATTACAACGGCATTAGCTGGTGACCTATGTGCTCATCCTGATCGCCAACTGTGATACTTTCGGAAAAAAGAATTTTACAAAAGTTCAGGCCCGATCAAAATATCGATGTTGCTTAATTTGTTAAAGCTGATATCTCCAATTTCTAATTGCTGCAATTTGTCTACATTAATTGACTGAATCTCAAACGACGGCAGTTGAGAAGTTATTTTTGATAAAATCTGAATTTTAAAACATAATTTTTCGAAGGTATGGTATAATTGGAAATTTCTCAGATAAAAATTCCATTTGTCATTTACGTATTTCGGATGGATTCGAACCTTCCTCATCAGTGCCATGTTCGAATCGATTGGGAGACACGCTATGATAATTTTAATTCTGAAACTCCTTTGAAACAACAGCAGTTGATGAAGATATTCCAGAAATAGATTTTCAAGCATTTTTTTCTAGGTTACTATAGGCTCTGTACACAGGCTTCAGTAGCAAATGATAATTCAGATTCACTGTCCAGTAAAGCTCGACAATTAATATAGGTACCCGGACCCGTTATCACACTGATCAAAACTGTTGGAAGTAACGTGACGGACTTTGAATTACGAACAGTCAAAGTTGTAGATTGTCCCAAATGTGTGGATTATTTTAAATTTGCATACTTGAAAATGGTTCAGAGTTATCTGCAACAGCTGAAGTATGTTTAGCAGATGTTGAATTTTTAGATGAGTTTGAGTTGTTAGGAGAACCGATGTGCAATAAGGTTTGAGATCTAAAATGAATTTTATAAATCAATTTGACACTGGCCTCCAACATGTGTAAGGTAAAGATAACACATTCGCGGATGTATTATATCTTGGATCCGACAACGAAACCGCGTCAGTCGATACTCACTTCGTCATACGATGCTATCACCACCGCAAAAATAGCATACTTAAAAGTTAAAACTTAGTATGCGAAACATCAACTTAGTAGCCATACACAACTTGTCACCTTCTGTTGTCAATGCTACTTGGTAAATTGATTTTATGCACGATATTTTTGGCCAAGCAGAAACAAAGACATTAATCACTGGACTAAATCTTGTATTCTTGTCAACGATCTAAAGTTCAACGTCACTCTAAACGTCCAACCGGACAATTCGAAATTCTACAGGGCCGATTCGAACATATCCATCCAGACATCGTAGGACCGCTTTCTCGATAATCGATTCACTCGATGGTCAGAAGCTTTTAGTATGTCTGACATGTTTGCTGCTACCATAGCTACGGCCTACAACATTTGTCATAATTTACGAATCGCGATTCGGTCTTCCACTGCATATCACAACAGATCAAGCCAAAAGCATCACTTATGGCCAGAGGCAACATCACACGGTTGGCTTCCGAAATACGCATCATCCTTTTAGGTATTCGAGCTACAGTGAAAGAAGATCTAAAATGACAGACTTTTAAATTGCGCGGCGAATTTTGGCCAAATATTATGATCTATCCAACAGCCAGAATATCGACACTTTCGATCATTTTTTGGCTACTCATTACTAAGACTTCCGTCTTGTGATCGGCCTACTCAAGTCCTGCATTTAGCATTATTTAGCCACGCTCTACCGCTTGTTATGATCTGACTACTATTGATAGCAATGTTCGTACTGTTGATAACCAATGCTATCCGTTTTTTCAGCTCGGGAAATTCGTTTCCCGTTGGCAGAGTTAAAGGCATATTTTACGTCCAGTGTGAACACACTACACTACAATTTTTGACCCTAGAGACCTCTTTCTGAGACCTGAGAAAGTTCCCATTCGCGTTCAGTATGTTACTCGATTCGATTATTTATAATTCTCTCAAAAATCTTTTCAGTTATGCCCAGCATGGACAGTGGCGATAGCATGATGGTTTTTCTAGTGGGTTGTTTAGATACAACCACATGGCGTGGACGCTTCCCTTGCTCAGGAAATATTCCTTCTCTGAGGCATTCTGAGTAGACATTTTCGAATATCATCGACTTCTTTTTTATCGCTATTTTAGAAAAGATACTTGAATTGCCGTCTTAACTTGGCGTATAACTTATTTACGGATAATCTAAGCACTACGCTCGGGACCTCTTCAGTGGTGATAGCCGAAATCGAGTAAGCATCAATTTGCAGCTCGTACGGTAAAGGTACTTCTTCTTGGTGTGGAAAAAGACCAAACAAATTGCAGCCACTATTGTGCACACTGCTGCAAGTGATTGAACACCCTTTTGTTTTATACTGAACTTCATCTTGGTCTTCTTCTACTATTAGCCATTCCTTTTTGCAATTCTTTCCGCTTTTTCCGGTAATTATTGTGTACTGAGATTGAGACATTATTTTCTCAAGCAGACAATGTTATTTTTTTTCCACCGGATACTGGGTACCGTCCATTACCGCAGGTGCTTTTAAGATATTTAGCAAGAAATTCAGGTATTGCCATACGCAGTGGCTAAGATTGATCTGGATGTTCTTAACCATTACAAGCAGAAGTCGACTTTATAGCGCTCTTTTGTAAGCTGGACTTCTCATCTCATGATTCCTGGATGTCAAAGAACACATTTTAGGAACTCATTGCAGTCTCTCAATTTATGTCATGTTTTGCCGCATCTGAACCATAATCACACTAAATTCACTTCACTGTTAAAGTACCTTGCTATGTGACAGTGCGTTGAAGTAATTCGCTTGCGTAGTGTGAATCTTGTCTATCCAATTCAGATGTGCTCAGCCGCTACATGCGTATTCAATCGTTCAAGAAAACTTATCGGTGCTGTCTGAAATCCGTCTCGCATTGTTGCAATGCCGATATCTTCACGGGTTGTCACCTCGTCTATATCGCGACACTAATATGCCTTTGGCGGTTTTATTTTTTTTAGCCTGTGCACTTTAGTGTCTTTGGGCTGGTTTCATCAACGTATGTTTTAGGGGATGTTGGCATCTGGCTTACTTTGTTGACCTTTGACTCGACGCTTTGGACTACTGTGAGGTCGGTTACGGCAGATTTGTCCAATCCCTAAATGGTGTGCACTATATCTCTGAAGGTTGGGTGTGTAGAGCGTTTTCCGTCATAATTATCTGGTGTTCTTCGATTTTACAACCAAGCAACAATAAGGCACCTTTGCCTTTAATACTATACTACTGGGCTGGCCACTGGTTGTTAGATTGGTTGTTTGGATTGGATGTTTGCAGCCTACGCTGAAAACATTGAAGGTGGTCTAGAAGTTGTTCTTTCTTTAGAGTAGCTAAAATCGGGTGCTTACTCACATTTTTGTTTGTGTTTTGCATATTAGTTGGTGCAGTGGCCAAGTTCTCCACCATTTTATCAAATTCTGTTCGAGACAAAAAAGCTTAAGTGGGGGGTAATGTGACATTCAAATTTCTATGTACGAAACAAAAATTTATTCAACATGTACTGAATTGATCTGGAAACTAATTTGGTATGAATTCGAAAGAAAAATAATAAAACCACTTAACAATCGATTTTCCCTATGAGAAAAACAAATCTCTTTCTTCCAAACACAACAAACAACAAAAAACCTGAAAAATTTATAGTTCAATGATTCAATAAAACTCACATGAATCTAAAATGTAAATACAAAATTCGTTATTTTTGTTAAGAATCGGAATTTGCATATTTATCAGTCACAAACATTCAATAAATATAAATATAATATATTTGATTTGATATTTTTTCTGAATAATTTATTTACTTAACGCATAAATAAGTATGTCTAAAACTCTAAACGTAAAATTATTAATTTTATATTTTTTGTTGTGTGTATACATATTTCTATGAAAGTAAAAAGAAGAAAACATGAAAAGAATATTAACAAAAAGAAGTTTTTTTTATTGAAGCAACGAAGAGGATCCAAAAATTATTCTAAACACAAATTTAAGTATAAGAATTAAAACTTTGTTTTTAAACGGTTGCAAAAACGTCAAATTTTGTTCTATCTCTATTTTGTTGTTTTTTTTTTATTATTAAAACTTCTTTGTTGTTTTTTTGAATAATATGTTCACAAAGTAATTTAAAAAACAATAAATTTTTTTTTGTTTTAATTAGTTTTGCTTTTGTAGGTTCGTTTTAAAAATAAAAGTTAAATGTTCGATTAATTTGGTGTGGTGAGAATTATAAACAAAAGTTAATTATGAAACGTAAATATTGTAGAAATTAAAAGTTAATTTTTTTTTCGTTTTTAAATGGATAAATTAGTTCTTAACTATTTGCTTTGGCTCTATTATGGGGAATCCGTACTAATTATTTGTTCTCAATGATGGAAATAGATATCAACTATCGAATAACAGTTGATGTGTCTTACAAAATCTTTGTATGATAATCTAGGTATGAAGACAGAAACAAACCATAATACAAAATGCCTAGGCTCATGGCACGCCTGTAATTCTGAAATTTCTTTGCCAAACAGATGTGTGTACAAATAAAATCGGATTTAAAATCAATTTGAGTAAATTCAAAATAGATTCAGACAAAAACGCTTTTATCAAAGGCAAAGCAAACAAATTCGCCGAATATCCATCTGGCTCTCGTAATTTCTTTCAGGCAGTTAAATCAGTGCAGTGCAATTTCACTCGATCATTTATCCCAACCTTAGTATTCAATGACATTCCAGTGAGTGACTCAAAGGAAAATGATCTTTTGTTCGCATTTTTGCAAGAAACTCTAACAAAACATAACCTCTTCATTCTCGTACACTCATTCCCCCAGCTGAAACCAAAATGAAGCCAATTATTTTTCGAAGTAATATATGTAAAATGCTTTTATCCCTCAATATCAACAAATCCGTTGGCCTAGTGTTTAACCCATATCCAAAAAAGGCAGTAAGACTGACCCTAACAATTATAGACCAATAGCAAATCTATCGGTTTAGCTAAGATATTTGAAAAATATGTTAATTACAACCTAATAGAATATTTGAAGGTGTCATGAATTATCGATGATAAGCAGTATGGTTTTCGTAGAAGTCATGCAACAGGTGATCTGTTAGCCTACGTAATACATATGTGGAGCAAATCTCTGAAGAACCATGGTGAAACCACCAGTGTTTCTCTGAACATTTTAAAGGCTTTTGATAAAGTGTGGCATAGAAATCTTATATATAAATTAAAATCTTATGGAATAGATGATCTTACTGTATCATGGATTCATAGTTTTCTTACAGGTCGCCAATTTCATGTCAATTTAGATTGCATTACATCCAATGTTTTCACAACGAATGCTGGTGTACCCCAAGGCTCTGCACTTTCACCAACCTTGTTTCTTTTATATATAAATGATTTACTTAGCTCTACAGTGCATCCAATTCACAGTTTTGCTGACGAGTGCACATTGCATGCCTCTCATGCATCTCTAAAAAGTCGATCTCGTGTAGAAGCTACTAACGATAGAGAATTGCTAATTAATTCTATCAACAAAGACCCAGAGTATATAATGCAATGGGGAGAGACCAATCTTGTTGAGTGTAACCTTGCCAAAACCAAGCTATGTCGCCTTTCACGGATGGAACGACATAAAGACTACCCCATTATGATAAACCACGAGAAATTACATGAGGTTAAATCGATTAAACATCTCGGAGTTGTCATTGAAAGTAACATGAAATGGAATAAACATGTGTTTAGTCTTGCAAAAATTCGGATTCCTGAGCCCGATGCAAGAAGTTTTTTAACTCTGAGCAACTTTTGTTAATTTATAAGTCATTCATCCGCCCATATATGAAATATTGTTGTCATGTATGTGGAGGTGCCTGTCAGTCAACAATAAAATGTCTAGACTCTGTGCAGAGAAAGGCAATACGGTTGATTTTTTTGTTTTAAATAATTGTTGTGTTATAGGGCTTAGAATATGTGTCACAACAACACATAAATACCTTTTAAGACCTAGGTCCCATAACAACTTGCGCTTCAAGGTATTGATGAACGCTTTTTTTTAAACCTCTGTGGATTGAAGCCACCTGAGACTATGGATTCCGGCAAACTATTCCATTTGTATGCAGTTCGGACAAAGAAGTCCCTCTGCGATCTGCCACCAGTATGACAGCGTGGGATCTCGACCGTTTGACTGGTTGCGGTAGCCAATTGCCGAGTAAAACGGGGGTAAGAATAAGTTTGAGACATGATGCTGCTGATCTCATCTGAGCACTGTTGATGACGCTATTTGTAAAAAACAACGAGGTCAGCAACAGTGCGACGATGTTGTAGGGAATCAAGTTTTGATGTCAAAGCTCGATCACCCACAATTCGTATAGCTCGCTTTCGAACAGAGTCCAAGAGAGCCAAGATGGAATCAGAAGCAGCACCCCAAGCTTGACAACAGTACTTCATACAGGGACGAATATAGGACTTATAAATATGGAGCAATTGGTATGGAGTGCAAAATTTTTTGCATCTATTTAGGATGCCATTACATGATCGTTTACCATTACATGATCGTTCCAGAGTAGGGCATTTGAAACTGTGACACCCAATAAACGAATGTTTTTACATTCACCCATTGGTTTGATAATCATGCGTTAACTGATCAACTTGATTCACTCCAACACCGGAGAAATGTTGCCGAACTTATACCAATCTATTATAAATACAATTTCTATGATTCATCCTTTAGAGAAATCCAAAACATCCTCCCATCATGTGTGCAGTACAACCGACAAACACGAACTTCAGAAATGTCCTACTCATTTGCTGTTCAGATATCCCGTTGTAGAACAGTCATTCCAGAACGATTATTTCAATAGAGTAACCAAAATGTGAAACTCTTTGCCCCTCCCAGTTTTCCTTGACGAATTCGCCCCTCAGACATTTAAAGAAAATGTCCATCGTCATTTAAAACAACTAACCTAGCTATTTTTCTATCCTCATTCCTTCCTTTTCCCTTTTCCCATCCCTCATTCTTTCCTAGTTGACATGGTATCTTCGGATATTCAAAGAGTCTAACTAATGAATATTTCATATTTAATTTAGTGTGCTAAACACGTCCAACTAATTAATAAAAAAAAATTGAAATAAGAAGATAGCTTAAAAAAAGGCTTACTTCATCATTAATTCTGAAAATATAGTGTGCTGGAAACTGGAACACTGTTTTGATCCAGTTTATGAGGTCTACTAAAACAACACTCAAACGGTGATACTAAAATTTTGGAAGCAGATAA
Source organism: Diogma glabrata (assembly GCA_963693315.1). Classification (NCBI taxonomy): domain Eukaryota; kingdom Metazoa; phylum Arthropoda; class Insecta; order Diptera; family Cylindrotomidae; genus Diogma; species Diogma glabrata. Next base: position 388,695,550 of record OY856186.1, read on the forward strand.
AAAATCATAAGCGAGAAACTAAAATTCTTAGCTTATTATTAATATCAATATCAAGTCGGTTGTGGCACATTTAATAGATTCATTCATGTATTTAGGAACAACATCGTAGAAATTTTTTCAAGCATGCTTTGACATGGGTATAATAAAAACATACGTATGGCGAATGGCGTACCTTAAAAACCACTCCCCCTTATTGCTTGCCAAAATCGATACTTTTTTTTTTAACACAAATCGAGGTTTCAGAATTCGAAAGATATTTTCCTTCATAAATTTTTTCCTTCATACGTATAGAAACTGAGTGCGTAGTATAAAATTGGTTTTGATCATTTTTGACATTTTCTAGGTCCTGCGCATTCTTTACCCTACAGGCTGTTTAGCTTTTTAATCCATACTTTTACAGATTTAGCCTTTTTGAAGATATTTCTGACCAACATGTTGCATATTTCAACAACGGTATCAGTTATCATTTTTTTTTATTGGTAGACTAGTTAGGCATGTTTAGTGTTAATAATAACAGTTATAAATTAACATCTCTGAATATCCGAAGATATCTACCAACTAGGATTGGAATTCTAAATTACGTTTCCTTCAGGAATTTATGAACGTTGATTTTAAAATTTTGAAGAACCAAGAACTAAAACCATCAGGAAAACCCACGCCGGCAAGGAATTCCAAGAGTGGGAGACTCGATTAAAAAAATCACGCTGAAAGGCTGCAGTTCTACACTTTGTTATTTGAACCGCAAAAGGATGGGCCGCTGTTGCAGCTCTGGTATGACGCAAGAATAATGCAGGCCTTGGTAAAATTGATTTTATCTCTTCAGAAACCCGTTCATCCATAACGTATTTATAAAAAATCGTTAAAACAGCAACATTTCTCCTGTGCTGCAATAAATCAAGTTCCTTAGTAAGATAAGAGTTACCAATCAATTTAATAGCTCTTCGCTGCACAGCATCAAGGCTTTTCAAACTTGTTACGTACGCAGTATATCACTTTTACTACTCTTCTTATAAACTGGTTGTACACTAATCTAGTTTTGATTAAACTTAAGTTCCTTAATTACCATATTTAAGTTGAACGCAAAACAGGTGTAGAGTAGGACTTTACTGTCAATAAAATAAAATAACAAAAAACATTTTATAATGTTTTATTTTATTTTTGCATGTATGTCTTTATAAAGACAGATTAAAGATAAAATACACTGAAGTGTGTGTTAGTGTTTGTGTTAGTGTTATGAAAATAAAAGTGGTGAAGAACGGAGGCGTACAATTATATAATTGGTGAGATTGTTCTTTATTAAAAAATTATTTGGTATTTTATATTTACTGTGACCAGGCGGTAGGCAGGTAAAATTTTACCTTTTATTGCTTTGATGTAATAAATTTATTTATTATTTTAAAGGATAAATTTGTTTTGTATTGCCTGGTAACAAGAAATGTAAAATTTCGTTTTAGTTGTTAGTAGGAATTTCGAATTTAACCCTTTATGTGTACTCTTCAATTTTGTTAGTGCCTTTTGTGTCCCCATTTTTTTTGCTTTTAACTTATCGTGCAACTGTTGCATGAAACCTGCTATCGTGTTTTTGTGACAGAGACGCCCAGTTTTTTTTGTACTGTGTAGTGTTGAAATTTAGGCCTGGCCGAATTTCAGTATCTTTGTCAAAGGGTAAGTCTTTGTCTCAACAAAATGGCAGCAGAGTGAACCAACAGCTTAGCATTGACTTCACCAACATAAGAGGTCTCAATTCGAATCTAAACGAAGTTCATCACTACATCGAAAAAAATAAACCTGACATACTGTTTCTTACCGAAACAATTGTTAGTGGAAAAGCATCGAAATTGGATCTCGATAAATACCGGATGCCTAGTTACGAATTGGAACATTCCTTTTATAACAAGTATGGTGTCTGTGTATATGTTCGAAATTCACTTTCATGTATGAGAATTAAGGCATACGAGTTGAACTCTAAGCACCACAATTCTCTAGCACTGAAGATCTCAGGTGTTGATGAAACTATGTTTATAATAAGATTATACAGATCCCCAAATTCCCCGACAGGATGTCCCTTTTTCGATCAAATAACAGCTAATCTAGACAAGATTACCACGAACTACCCCAAAGCAAGACTGGCCATTCTTGGAGACTTACATATTCATAATAAAGAATGGTTTAAGTATTCATCGCGCACTGACGACGACTTACTAATATCAGCAATAGTGCAATTTGCATCACGACACAAATTAAAACAAATCCTCGTCGCGTTTGGAACTATAAACGCGCTGACTGGGAGGGACTGAGAAACTTTTGTGATGAAACACCTTGGAAAACTGTTTGTTGTGTTGATCAAGATCCTAGCACATCGGCAATAAGAATTTCTGAAATCATAAAATACGGAATGCGGCGGTTTATTCCAAATCGATTAATCACTCCTAAAACTGAGCCTTAGTTCACGCGGGATGTTGATGAGGCAGTGAAGAATAAACGCAAAGCATTCGATTTTCGTTCCCGAGATTCTCACTAGGTCCTGGTGTCCATATCAGTGAAATGCTGTTCTTGAGCCCGAGATAATTCAAGGACCTAGAACATTATTGCACTATTTTTGTCTTAATAGTTTTCCAGAGCTTTTAAAGCAGCTTGGCTATCAGTAAAAATATTAATGACCTTGCCAGACCACTTAAACGACGTTGCTCACCTCGATGCTGCATCTATGGCGAACATCTCAGTCTTAAACACTGTGTAGTATTCACCAAGTAAAAATTGCAGCCCAAGATCTCCATTACTGAAGTAGACCGCAGCTCCTGCACCATTTTCAATTAGAGATTCATCTGTGTAGATGTCCAACGTGTTGACCGCACTGCACAATAAGAAATCATCTACAGAGCGGTCCTCTATCGTTGGAATTACAATTCTATACTGCTTTCGAAAGGCAGTTAGAGGCACTGTGTTCTCAGTCGGCATGAAAAAAACTGTCAGGTCTTCTTAAAGATCCTTTCTTAGCGTTTGATGATTTTTCCTACAACCCCTGGTGATTCCCAGGAATTCGAGTCTTTTTATATCCTTAAGGGTCTCCATTCTTACAAATATATGCAAAGGAGAAAGCCCTAATAAAACCTTCAGACTCGCTGTAGGTGTTATCCTGAAATCACTAGTGATACATAAGCAAGCAAGCTTTTGTACCGCCTCCAGTTTTATGATCGTATTCCCAACAAAAGATCTCGAGAGCCATGCAAGGGACCCATAGTTAACAATGGGTCTGACAACTACTTTAAACAGCCAGTAAACCATTTTCAGAGTCAGTCCCCATTTGGCTCCAAAAGCCCTCTTGCACTGACACAGAGCCCGAGATGCGTTTGCGCATTTAGTCTCAACATGAACAGCCCAATTGAGCTCCTTGTCGAGATACCTCACACTATCTCGGAGTGTTAATGTGTTATTACCGATAGAAGAAAGAGTGAAGTTAATTAGTTTACTTCTGTTGGTAAACGCAACGAACTGTGTCTTAGAAGCATTGATCGAGCGACCATTCTTCTGACACCAACTGTTGGTAATATCCAGGGTGTTCTGCATTTTCCTGCAGAGATATCCCATATGGACTCCTTTCAAAAGAATACTACATAATCGGCATAGCCGTATGTGTTTTGGCCTTTATCATTTAATTTAATTAGAAGTGGGTCTATTATCATGTTCCACAGCAGGCGTGATAGAACGTGTTAGGGCATCCGCCCCTCACACCTATCTAGATTGTTGTCCTTCGTGTAAATAAACAGACATCGATATTCCAGCGCCCGTTGTATCCACCTTAGGAGTGTTTGTTCACGCCCTACCTTTCCGTTCCGTTAAGGAGTGACTCAAAAGTGGTTTTGTAAAAAGCCCCTTCATTGTCAAGAAAAGCGCCAATAGTGATAGATTTTTTAGAGATAGTCTCAATATCAGAGACCACCTCTGCGAGGATTGTGTCCGTAGACTTTCACACTTGATAAACGTGTTGCCTTTTGCTTAGCGGGCTTAAATAAACAGCCAAGAAAATTGTGTTGAAGGAGTGCTGTATAAGTTTCTTCCTTTGAAGAAGTGTGAGAATCATTGGATAATAGAAGATCATCCAGTCTCGCTAAGGGATCCTTTTTCAAGTCTCTCATTATTGCAGAACACTCTCTGATGGTCTCGACTCACACCACCATAACCCATTAATTGCACGTACCTCTGTTCCTAGCTCAAAAACTTTTACAGGGTTTATCATAAGCTCAACCATCGATCGGCCGAGACAGCTTTGTCTAAAGCATTTATTTGTCATCAGATAGTAAAATTGTTATATTTTACCTCAGTCAAATTTATTTAGTTGCACGTTTCCATCCCTAACCTCGTGGAGGTTGATGGTTTACATACAGAGTAACTGTATGTTCTACTATCAAGAACTATGTCAGAAAGTGATCTAACCTGAAGGGTTAGATCTGATTCCTTTCTCGCATCAGTTCATGAGCTTCAGTGCAAAATTGTTTAAAAGCCAGAATCATTTTTGTATTCAGTAGTATACTAAGTGTATCTACTGTTAAAAATCCGTCAAATCCATTTTCAATTAAGGACGATTTAAGATCATTCCTTATGGTCTCGTAATCAGGGCAATCCAGTAAAACATGTAATGCAGTGTCATCCACATCACATGTTGCGCATAAACCATTGTCGTGACATCAACACGCTTCAAGTACTCTATAAATTTGCCGTGTCCAGTTATAAACTGGACCATCGGACCTGTCAGAGCCACCTTATTTGTGCCTAAAGCAAGAGTTGCATCGCTGATGAAAAGATACGTATGCCTATACGTATCTGAGACCTCCCAACGTGCCTTCCCATTCGTTGAGAGTCTCCTGGTGCAGTCCCTTTTTGATTTGCTTCCGTTCAACTCGGCTATTCGCGCAATTGTAAAGTTTGACCTTCTCTTCTAAGAGAAGGTCTAAAGGGATTGTGCCCGCAACGACCTGAGTCGCGGTTGTAGAAATGGATCTATAACCTCGGATCATGCGGAGCAACATATATATCTGAGCTCCAAGTAACTGTTTCTTATGCTTAACATTGGTCCGCCCATACCAACCAGCTGAGCAGTACGACATGATAGATTCCACCACAATCTTATAAAAAAGATGCAATGTATTTCTATCGAGACCCCAACATTCATGAGACTTGTGAAGCTGTGGAAGAGGGACTTGGATTTATCGCATATTCGTGTAACATGACTTGAAGGTCTCGACTCACAGTACTTTTCGTAAGACCTTTTCTTTGATTTACGAATAAGCCTTTTGAAAAGATTCCATTCTTCACTGTATCCTCGGATGGAATCGCCTTTACTAGAAAATTAATATATTTATCTCTGATCGCTCATAGATATACCCGTAGACAATTTCCAGCTCCTGATGTCTTCTAGCAGAGACGTGGAGCATAGAATGATGTCTATGGTTTCTTGCCGTCGGGAGTTAACAAAAGTGTGCTCTCCGCCGGAGTTTAGAATTTTCAAATTAGTAGTAGCTAAATGCTCAAAACCTCTGCTGTTGTTATTGGTGCTTCCCCAGCCCACGTGATGTGCATCTGTTTCACAACCGACTATGATATCCAGGTTTTTATTCTTGTCATAATCAACCACGAGTCATACGAAAGCTAGGCAGGCATTGAGTATCCGCCTTTTCCCCGTAGCTGTTCCATAACTGAGCATTCCTATGGTTAAATCACCTGAAGATACCTCAGCCAGAAGATGCATATCAAGATTTTTGTGTGATGCTATGCAGGTTCTGGTTTTGCCAGGCCCGCCTTTATACAGAATGTTCCAACCCTTCATGGAAAGACCGGATACTCTGTTTTAATGATGTTGGATTCCAGAATTGTTGATATTTGTGTATGCAAATTTTTAGCAATGAGCCCATGAGATTATATGACCCACTCATGCTACGTTGCAGATTGATTTGTCGAAACTCAAGCTTGTCCACTGCCATCTGATTGTCACTTATGTCTTCAATCCCGACCCAATAAACTTTACATCTACTGAACCGCACATGAAGAAAAGTTTCGCTTTCCGATTGGATATTGCTTTCGCACTATCTTCATCGAAAAGAATGTACAGAAGGTTTCCATCGACAAAGGTTTTATTACCCTTAGCCAATTTCTTTCCCCCGTACGTTCGAATCCTCCATTTAGAATTGTCCAAGCGTGATAGAAATTTAACATCAAATCTTGTTTCCCTACAACATCGTTGCACTGCTGCTGATCTTGTTGTTTTTTATAAATATCGTTTCCAGTTGTGCTCGGATGAAATCGGATCGGACTTGGGTCGACTTAAACTCAGTGGACGGCATTATATAGCTGCCAAAGCCTATATATAACTTTATTACATTTTTAACCGAGAGTTTTCTTTTTGCCAATAGAGCAGTATTTTACAAATATTTTACAAATACGAAATTTTATCCGGTGTTTGCGACGGTCTAGGATTGCATCATAATGCAGCCTAGTAATTCATCACGTAGCTCGGTTGAATGTTACAGAAGTACGTTGCACTATAGTGGTTTGGTAAGAAAAATTAATACTTCGTACACACCACTATATACAACAAATTCTAACACATCAATTCATTATTCTAAAAATGTCGGGAAATAAACCATTTAATTGCTGTCAACAACCTCTTTTTGATCGTTTTGTTGTTTTTCAATTTTTCTCTTTAATTTTTTCATTGGTTTATTTTACATGATTTTGGTACAAATAAAAAAAAATTGACAAGACTCCAATCAGAATTTAATATAAAAATATTCTTTGTAGTTTATAATATGCCAAAAGCATTCAAACATTTCCCATTTCTTTTTCTAGCCAAAATGTTTATTTACAATATCATTTTTTTTATTCCATCGTTACAATAAAAATATCATTTTCTCTGAAACAAGGAAAACATATTACTTATATTAACCAATCCCGTAACAAAAAAAAAACTCACAACTAAATAACTATTATTAAATGATGATTCATTTTCAATAGAAATAATCATAAACGAAAAATAACAATAAACCCTTTGAGCCATTCCCCATTTCATCATTCCAATAACATAATATAAATTCACTTGAATACAAGAAATCCGATCCAGTCCCAGACATAATCTATTAATGGAAATATATAAAAAAAGCTCTTGCACAAGATTTACGTTTGTATTTTCGTAAAACAACAAAACACTACGAAAGTAATTTTCTTTTAGAAAATGAGTAAACGATTTTCTTTGGGGAAAACATAAAAAACAATAGAAAAATGATTTTCACCCCTTCAAAAATAAAATTTATTCGTTGTTTTAATTTTTTGTTTGTTTGAATATTTCATCCATCTCGTTCTCTTACTCTCTCGTGTTTGTAGCTTTTATGTATTCAAAAACCATTTGTTATAATTATTCTAAGAAGTGATGAACACATACATCGCTGAATTTACATAATTTATTCTGAAAGCTTTTTTTATTGTTATAAAGCGATAAAATGTTACTTATGGTAAATAGGAAAGATTCTGGGAAAGCATTGGCAGAACAATTATTCACAAAATTTTTTTTCCATGTCATAGTAAATCATGCAGATCATTTTTTGAAATATAATTTCTTCTTCTTGCGTGCGAAATCTGTATAAAATAAATTGTATGAGTATGATTTTTTTTTGCAGTTCTATTAGAATGTTGCGATTTATTAATTAAAACGCGTTGGATTAAAATTCATGATGTAATTTGAAACATGTAACAGTATAATTTCGATTGAATAAATAATAAATGGAAAATGATGCATCAAAAATAAATTTGTTGACTATAATTAAATTTGGGTGTTTTTTTGGGGTGAGAAGTATGGTTTGTTGAATGGAAGATTTTTGTGGGTTGTGTATAGAAATCATTAAATCTTGACGGGAAGGTTTTTCAATGTTTTTTAATTTTGGTCCCTATTTACGTGAATTTGGTTAATAATCGATCAATATTATAACAAAATTTGCATGAAGTCATCGAAAATTTTATTTTTGGCCTGTAAACTTTGTAATGAACACTGACAGGTTCAGTGAGCCACTAGCAGGAAGAAAATGGGAAGACTGCGTGCCTGGATGAGGAATAATTCGAAAAGCTTAAGTCTTGTGAGTTCAAGTAGGATGTTCCTCTTGTCCAGCACAAATGAATAGATATGTACGCAAAAGAGACTGTATAATCGGAATTTCCAAAAAAGTGGAACAAAGAAGAGGGACTCTGATGATCCAAAAGGCTGAAGAAGTTTAGATCATCACCTTTACACCCTTTTCTACATTTCTGTATTACATTTACGAACAATAAAAAATGTTTTACTCACCCCGCATGGTGGTTCCAAATCCAACTCTTCATTCCTTCGAAACCTAATTAATAGATCATTTTACTTAATTTAATCTTCCGATAAATATATTGGAAATAAATTAATTACGGCAACCAAATTGATGTTGGCAATTGTTGAAGTGGTTAGCAACAATATAACTGATGTACCCAAAATTTGTTGAAATAGCAATAATTGATATACCAACAATGATGTCGACAATTGTTAAGGTTGTTGGTAATACAATAATAGCCGTAATAAAAATTGATGTAGTTGTTAGAACTAATATAACTGTTGTAACAATGCTTGTTGAAATGGCAATAATTGATATATGTAATAGGAGGTTCGTCTAGTAGACCGTGAAGGTCCACCAGTTCGTTGCGCACGCTATTTACCCTGCCGCTACCTCGATAGATCGAAGGTTCTAGACCACCCTCACTAACAAGAAATTTTAAATTAAATAATCAAATCGCGTGCCTGAACCGCCACCCAGAATCTCCAGAAGGGAGATCTGCCATATCACAACTGTCCCTAAAGCTATATAACGTTTAGCCACTCATGATCTTTTAAAAAAAAATATATGTATAAATACAAGAACAACAATAATAAAACTTCCCTGCAAGTGTTGTCCAGCGCTGATGGTCCACTATTGGCTTTTCTGCATGTTTTTTCAAAATTATCCACAACAACCAAATTTTTGCTCTCGTTAAACCACACTAATCCAAAAAAATTCTCTATTTATTTTAATCCTAGAGAATTTTATTTTCATATATAAAGCCGAAGTATCATCCGGCCAAACAACATCCAAAATCACTTCTTGCACATCATTAATTTTTCTTTATTTTTCATTATTTGGATCCGGGGTGGGTAGTGGAATAAAACACCGTATATTCATGAAAACACACTATAATTTTTAGTCAACGATAACTTTTCTTATTATCGAAATGTGTCGTTCCCCACAACAAAATTTCAACAAATTTCAACAAAATAGTGAGTGCATTAAAAAAATGCAAATTCCTCGGTCAGCACAAATTTCATTTTATAATTTTTAATTCATTAATTCTCTAATTTTTCATATTTAGGTAAAAAAAATGAAACAAACAAGAAGTCGATATGAGCTTCCGGTAGTCTCAGATGTTCTTTGGAATGTTTTTAAATAACTGTGTAATAATCTTACATCAGTAAGTTGAAAAGTTTATGCAATTCCGAGATGCAATAGTATATCACTATATTACTATATTTGCATATAATAGAATTTTCTAGATTCAACATTACCCGCATTTATTCCCCTATGTAGCAGAGTTGTCGAGCTAACCAACTACGAATATTCACCATGGTCATTCCCAACAACGAATTGTTTTGATTTAATTAATTTTGCGAATTAGAGCTTCGGTAAAAGTTGACCTCGGCTGCACTGCAGCAACTTCAGTTTACGGTCAAAACTATCGAATCTTTGGACGGTTGTGATGATGATGGTGGAAAATGGATAATGGTGGAAAATGAAAGAACACCCGAGATGTAATATCTTGCCCATTACATATACCAACAATGATGTTGGCAATTGATGAAATTGTTAGCAACAATTTAACTGATGTACCAAATTCCGTTGGTTGTTAAATATTTCCAAAAATAATTGTACCAGTAATAAATAGGTGATCGTTAAATAACTGTCAAAATCACTATTATTCATATTCCTATTCTAATTTATTCGAATAATGTTGTTGTAATACCGTTCAAAACAAATTAATTTTTTTATTATTAGTTAAGTTAATTATATATATATTATTCCAAAATTTACAATAAACTTGGATATAGAAAAAAACACAAGAAATATTTTACTTTAAAAGGAAAAGACTTACACAACTTAAACTTAACTATTTTCTTGTATGGAGAAGGAGCAATATTACTGTTTTTATTTCTATACAGTAAAAAAAATTAATTTTATACAAATTTCTTAAAATAATTCAACATGACAGATGCAAAAATATGAATCATTTTATGTATAAAAAATTATACGATAATAGTTTAACCCTCAAACTCAACTCATAAACTCAATTTTAACAATTAATTATATACACCATAAAAACACTTGTGGCATAATAAGACCACTGATAAAAATTCTGTTTGGTTCTAATTTACACAATGCTCGATCGACTATTTATAGCTAGAATTTTCTATCTTTTGTTTCTTTTTTATATACCTTGGTCACTCTTACGCTCAATACAACAATTCCATCATACGATCTCAAAATTATCATACTACAAAAAAAATCAATCCATAACACGAAAATCAAAAAATAAATAATGTATAACGCGTAACTCATTATGAGTATTAGCTCATATGTTCTTTCTTTATACTTGCATGAACCAGTTTTTATTATTGAGACAAGTAAAAAAAAAATTAAAAAAATTCAAATTAAATTCCTTAGGTATAGTCAGACTGACTAAGAAACATGTTTTAAAACTTGTGTGACGCAACGAATCAATCGCTTGGAATTGCATGATCATACAACAATTTTTATATATAAAATGTATTTAGTAGCTCACACAAAAATGTTTAAAGTACTGTATGAGAATATGTTTATAAATTTATTAACTGACTTCTCGCACTCTTTGTTTTTGTGCTTGAATTTGAATCCCAATATAGAGCATGAGTTGAAATGAAGCCGGTCGTTAAAATTTTTAAGGGTGTAAATATTGTTTTGAGGGTGGTTACATGTGTGAAAAGGTAATAGCTTTCGCACACAATGTTGCAAGTCATCTACCAAACTAGGAGGATCAAGTTTTAAATAATTCAAGGAATGGAGCACAACCGTCCAAATATTCGATAATTTTGACCGTAAACTGAAGTTGCTGCAGTGCAGCCGAGGTCAACTTTTACCGAAGCTCTAATTCGCAAAATTAATTAAATCAAAACAATTCGTTGTTGGGAATGACCATGGTGAATATTCGTAGTTGGTTAGCTCGACAACTCTGCTACATAGGGGAATAAATGCGGGTAATGTTGAATCTAGAAAATTCTATTATATGCAAATATTTCAGCGCTACATTTATTGCAAATATTTTGATATCTCAACGTTTGAAAAATATAATGATCGTTTTCATCTTTCTCTTATTGTCCCTGGGCCCACGCCGATTTCATGTGATGATTACCACATATTTTATACTTCGTGAGGCGCCTGTCCTTGACGAGTCTGAAAACTTTTGTTCTGCCTGTCGGCAAGCTCCGAAAAATGCCGATTGCCCGGGATCTTGTAAGTTTTTGTTTTTTTAACTATGGGGTTTGGAAATTTGATAAAGAACACGAGGGTAACCTTGTCCGACAAAAATTTGTCTGCTATTGTCTAGTCCGACAACCCAAACATACCAAAATGTCAGTTGTCGAACTCGACAATAGCAGACACATTTTGGTCGGACAACCTTACCCACGTGTTCTCAAACAAATTTTCAACCCCCACAGTTAAAAAAAAATGTGGTAGCAAATTTATCAGATCGCGAAAGTTTTTTGAAGATATACATGCGACATCGATTATTTTAATTGATTTTCATTCTACATTTAACATTCAGAAAGTAGGTGTGCAAGAATTGCTAATGTTTGTTAATGAGTTGTTGAAATCTGAGAATCAAAACCATAACTGTTGAAAATAAACATTAAAGCTCCCAGCACTATAAATTCTTTACTTCAAGTAATAAGTAACAAAAAATTTATAAAACGATGCTACATTACGTACACCAAATGCAAGTTTATTATGTTGTCCAACGATTTTTTTGTCTTTAAAGTCTTATATTTCAAAGTACAATATTCGACTTGCTCGTTTCGTAGTGAACTATAGAATCAAAGTGGTTCATACTTAGTTTTTTTCATAAAATTAAAATTATTTCATACCAAAATAGAGTTACAAATTTTTAACGTAGCATAATAATGTCGATGATAAATTATACATAGTTTCATAAATCTTAACATTCTTTCAAAATAAGTAAACCACAACATTGAGGGAACATATATTATTATATCGTTTTATCGTTATGGTTTTATCATGTAAACACTTAAGAAGATCGAACATTAAAGAAAATCTTCAACTTTTATTTTCACTTTTCAGTTTCATGCTTAACGATGCTTAAATGAAATAATTAACCAATTGAAACATTTTATTAAGTAATAGTCTATTGTAATTATGTTGTTTGTTAAGTTACAAATTAGTAGCAAGTATATAATCAGATATATTACAACAAAAGCATAAAAAGAAAACAAATTAAAATACATTTTATATAATGACTGATTAGTTATGGCTTCTGACATAGATTAAGATAAGAATTTTTAGGTGTTCGAAGAATTCTATAAATAAGTACATGGCGAAGAAATGATACAATGTATCTCTCAGTGACCTCCAGGGCTAAATCATGCCTAAGAGTATTAAAAATTTTGCAAAACGGAAATCATGTCACTGATACTTAAGAAAACGGCTACTAAGGAAACAACATCTGGAAAGCCTTTTTTTGTACCATAGAGATCATCATATCGATAAAATTCGTAAGTGGTTCCTTTGTGTGTGGTCAAACTGTTGAAATCCACTGGTTATGAAAGGATCTGCAGGTTTGTACAATATTCAATTTTTTTTCGTTTCTATCCACTTGGCTACAGAAACTAAGGCTGTTGATGACAAGTCTTTATTCTGAGCTTGTTTGAAAATCTTTTAAATTCACACGTCTAAAATTTCCTGATTGCAATTCAATAATTTGAAAATTGATTAATAATAATAATAATATAATAATAATAATAAAAATTATTGTACAATCGAAGAACAAGAACTTCAAAGTCATCCCACTCATTTGCTGTCAAAATATCTCGATGTAGAAGTAAAACTATGTCCTTCCAGAACGTTTATTTTATTAGAGTGGTCAAATTCTGGAACTCAATGCCCGCGTCCGTATTTCCCGATGAATTTGCCCCTCAGACATTTAAAGAAAATGTTAATCGTCATTTAAAACAATTAGTATAGTTATTGCCATACTCTCATTCCTTTCATTTTCCCCATCTCCTTCCTTTCTAGTTCACATGGTATCTTCGGATATTCAAAGAGTCATTCATTATTGAATATTTCATATTTAGTGTGCTAAACATGTCTAACTAATTAATTAAAAAAAAGGGCAATATTTATTTCATGATAGGATAAACGCAATAAAATTAAATAAGAGATATAACGTTTTTTTTAATTTCGAGGAACAAAACTAAAATGGTGTTCGTGTTCCCAATAATCCAGTTAGTGGCTTATTACTTGATCGTGGGACGCACTGTCTTCCCCAATGATTTAAACCAACACATAGAGTAATTTGAGAGCTCGTTTCTTCAATAACGCAATCAATAACGTGCCATCATCAAGGAATATTCGTTAGCTAACATTGACTATGCTATTATTGACTGAATTCAGCCGGCAATACCCCTAAGATACCACCTTCGCTATCTTACTGCTATTGCCAAATGTATGTGATATCTCAGGTTAACTTATGCGTCAATCAGGTCTTTTTGCAAAACCATATTTTTTTTATAAAATTCATGGGAAAATTCAAGTTTTTGTTCTGGAAAGTCATGGAATTTTGTTTTTGAAAATAAGTGGACACCATGAAGAATGAATTAAAATAAAACTATTCACAGTGACCTCTCTAGTCTAGTACTTGGACTAAAATGGTCTGAAAGCGAAATTTTATCCATATGTTAACCAAAAAAATAGTGTGGTTAATCCGAACAGAAAATTGCTTTTTGAATCACAAACTTGTCTTCTACTGTAAGCAAAAAAAATCTTGGCAAAAACACACAATCAAGAGTTTCGGTGGAACTTATGAGGAAGGCAAACATTTATGTTCCGACCATGTAAAATACATCTGCACCTTAAAGTTTGGTTATATTTTCGTTTTTCTTTAAGAATCGCACGTTTACAATTGACACAAGTTGAGATTTGAGATCAACATTGTTAGCTTTAGTTCTTCTCTCGATTTGAGGTATTCTCAGGATGTGTGTAATCCACAACTACTGACGAGAGAACTAAACGAACTAGTTTAGTTTCGAGATACTTTAATAAATATGAACGTTGCAGTCTCTTTTCGTTGTCTATTGAATGTAAATGACAACTTTCATTTATATATACGCGCTTTAACAAATTGTTTTAACCGCATTAGCATTATAATAAATTCATAAAATTTACAATCTATTTCGTTGACAAGAAAAAATCAACAAGCCGTATCAAACCGTAAAAATTGATATTAACTTAAACGTCATTACATAAATTTCATCTCATAAAAGATTTCTCTGAATAATTTCACAACACAATACATATAAAATTAAGTTATCGTTAATAGGAAATTGAAGGATGTTTTATCTCGCTAAACATCTTCAATTAACTAACAGTTATATGAATATAAGATTTATTAACGGAAATCGTGTACAAGAGAAAATTATTGATTATCACTCCAATATACAATAATTTTTTCGTAAAATGACAATCAATTTTTCGTTTGATTGACTCAAAATAAAAAAAAACAAACAAAAGAATTTCAAAACCAAAAAACATAAAATAAAAATTTTAACACAAAAGTATCTCTTTTTCGTCGTTGATGTGATGAAGATATCACATTCCATTAAAAAAAGTCATAAAAAAGAACAAAAAAAACTACTTATCTATTTATAAAAACCTTACAAAAAGTAATTTTTCTTAAACGAAAGATAACATACAAGAAACAAGAATGAAGAGGAATTAAAAACAAAACTGGATGTGTTTGTTGTTATTTTTTATTCGTATGAACGTATAATGTGTACAGTGAATAACGGTTATTACAAAATTCAAACGAGAAGCGAATGATGAGGTTAAAGCGTTTGAAGAATTTATAAAAAATATAAAAAACGGAACGATCGTAGGTTGATCTTAGTCGAATATAAGTAGTCGAACTAAATTTAAATTAATAATTAGTTAATTAATATTCAAGCTGATCTGCTTTCAAGTTGTTAAAAGTTCTAAAAGCTTAACGTTGATATCTGAATTATATAATTTTCGATTCCTCAGAACAATAATTTTATTATTGTTTGAGATTCTAAATTTCATTGATTAAAGATAAACTAAAAATTTTTATTTTGTTTTTGAATTTGATTATCTAATGAATATTTTGTTACGCTGTTGGGCAAATGTTATTTTATTTTGAACAATTAAAAAATGAAGTCTGGGAAACTTGAAATAATTTCTAAGTGATAGATTCAAAGGGAATTTTAATTTATAGAAAAATTGTTTGTGTATACGTTTTACTTCAGTAAAACCTTTTCAACGATGAAATTCATTTGGTTTCAGTTTTAATAATTTGATAATTGTAATTATTTCACTTTTCTATTAATTACATTGTGACGACAAATAAAGGATGTCCCAGAATTAACTCAAGATTTGGATTTATCGCCATTTTTGCAGTGAATTGTTTGTAATCCTGAAAAAAAAAACAATCTGACAGTTGAAAGTTTAGGGTAGTAAAAATGGAGCTTTACAAGATACAACGAACGTGTTTTCATTATTGAAATTGTTTAAAATATAATGAAAGTTTTGCGTCCACAGTTCGGAAATTTCATACAAAATATGGTCAAACTAGTGATTTAATTTCGTCAACTGTGAAGAGATTAATTGAAAAATTCAGGGAGACTGGATCAGTTGAAGACGCTAAACACACTGGTCGTAAACAACAACCCGACTAGAAATTAGATCAGTATAGGCTCCGATCCGGATCAGGATTTGCCTGAAGACTGATCAGGGATGAATCAGGCCTCCTGATCCGGACATGATGAAAAATCGTCACGCCATACAGGATCCGTACAGGATCCGTTTAAATGATCCATGCCGGATACATTTCAAAGATCCATTCCGGATCCATTTCAAAGATCCATTCCGGATCCATTTCAAAGATCTATTCCGGATCTATCTTAAAGATCCATGCCGGATCCATTCAACAGTTTCATGTCCGGTCTGGTCAAGAGATCCATACCAGATCCGTTCAAAGGTTTAGAATTAATTTTGTTCTTTAATATTAATTTGACATTAAATAAATGAAAAAAATGTTACCATTTTTCCTTAATTTTGTTCATAATTTCAAGTACACTTCAAATGCTTATAAATTTAAACACACAGAAAAAAAACGATAGCTTATTTAACGTAAAGTATATGTAAATTTAACTGAAAATGACGTACGAATTGAGCCAGCGGAGGCATAAGTAAACTAAACAAAATTGACTAAGTAAAATCTACTTAAAAGCATGTAAAACATTTTGCGCTGTTATGCTACTATTATGCTACCATCTTGTCTCACCAAAAAAATGAAAAAAATTTTAGTTTTTTTGCAATTATGAATCGTTTTTTTTTATCAATTCAGGGGGGATTATACATGGTAATGATAACAGCGGTTAAGAAGGGGCCTGTAAAAGTTAAATGCTATTTATTATTAATATTTATTTTGGACTTAACCCGGATTCGATCCCCAGACCTCTGTGTACAAGGCAGCAGCATTAACCATTCGTCTATCTAAATAATTATTTACATCAATTTATTTATGAATATTATGTTGATGCTTAAGTTTAGGACGTTCGAGGGTTCAATTCACAGACTGACCACTATTTATTTTTATTACATTTTTATTATTTTTTTAAAATAACATAAAAATGATTCCTTTTTATTCATAAAAATTCAATTTCACAGCATTTCAATTTATCGATACTGTAGTTATTTTAAAATTATATAGACCTAAACATTTCAAATTTATTCCGACAATAATAATAATGTAACTATAAGGTATCACAGAAATAACAATTATATATATGTCAAATTCTTTTTGCCAAAACATTGTTCTGACATTTTTTGCTCTCAGATCAATTTATTATTTGACATTACGTGTTTTATTTGGTCAAAAAAAGTGAGTTTTCACCCTAAAAAGATTTTTTTGAATCTAGATTTTTAGCTATAGAGCAAAACATAAAATACAATAAAAAAAAAGAAATACATATATCTCTCAAAATTAGTAAACAAACAAAACGCCACGCCAAAACGTAAGAACATGTGCTGCATAAATTGACAGCTACACATATGTAAATTTTACTATTATTTTAAGTAAAATTTACGTTTTATATGACTTTAATACTCGAAGTCATACGTAATTTTCAAACTATGAAAGCGTAAATTTAAAGATGCCTTAGTAAAAAGTACGTATCATATAAGCAGTTTCCAGCATACTTAAGTTAATCTCTTTGGGTAAATAGTGGATTATATATACGTGTGTGTATAAGTATGTTTAGCACTATTTGCCATGTAAATTTAGCATTTTTCGACGGTTATGTTTTACAAAATTGTTAAGTAAATGTAACGACCATTAGGTAACTTTGTTTTCATCTTTCAAAATTTACTGTTTCAGTAGTAAATTTATTTTCAAAAATTTTACAATTCCAATTTTGCTTTATTAACGTGGCACATGATAATATTACTTAAATTATCAATACTTTGTACTAGTAAATTTTAGAAAAACGTACGTTATGTTTACAATTTTGGAGTTACTATAGCGCATAAGTAACAAACGCATCGTTTTTTTTTTCTAAGTGCAGTAAGTTTGTTAATTATTTCTTATTTTTATTTTATTTAGTCCAAGTTTTGGCATTATTGATGATTTTTCCAATGGTATCATAAAACTCTTTGTCACATAGGCTCTTATGAAGGTATGGATCCAAGTTTGGATTCGAAAACTAACTTCACCCATACCTGCTTTAGATCACTTGTCATATTTCAAATAGAATAATTTTTGAGCAACATAATAAGTATTTCACCAATTACTGCTAACAAAAAACATCTGGAAATTCTTGAGTAAAGAGGAGATGCAAGATAAAAATTTAAATTATATGCTTTAAGGTTAATAAGCAAGATCCCTCACAACTGTAAGTTTGACAATGCTGTTTTCGATTCTACAATAAATTTGTACTTATAAGTACAAAATATTAAACAATCAAATAGATTCAGTCTACAGTTAATTATTACAGTTAAGTATATTATAATTAACTTTTAAAAAGTTATTAAAAATTCGTGAAGAATGAGAAAATTTTTTGCACAAAAAAATTTTAAGTTAAGTATAAATGTACTATTATGACGTCGATAATATAATCAAAATAATAATTCAGTTATACCATTAATAACGAATTTATTGTTTAATGAGCAATATATTATATACAGAATGGATCAGGTAAAAAACTAAATTTTGTATTATTATCCAGTTCAGGACATCGGATAAGATGAGTTTTTTCGATCAGAAACTGATCGTATGACTGGATCAACGGATAAAGTACTGCACGCTGATCAGTAACCAGGGTTGGCATGATATATATCAATGATATATATCCGATATATATCATTGATATATATCACGATATTTATTCCCTGATATATATCATGATATTTATAAAATAAATAAATAATTAAATATTCCTACCTTAAAGTTGGAAAAACTGTTAACAGTCGCAGCGCTGCTTGCAAAACGCATGCCAAATCGAGGTAACCTGGTTCAGCTATGCCAAGACCATAAAGTTGACATAGATTCTGATAAAACTAATCTTATGCCATAAACATTGTAATGAATGCTAAACATATGCTTTGTTATCTAAAGACAATAGCAGTCGCTTTAGACAGAGCTCAAATAGATAAAACGACTATTGCCGTTGTAGTTGAAATTTGGCATATACTGGCATTCGATCTTAAACTAGAACAACCTTTAGAAGTTAAGAAACTTTATCGGAGGAGAGACATGGCTTTAAAGTTTAAATGCCTAGCTAATTTATGCTTGAATATCGATTTTTAGGCAAACGGTTCAATAACCACCAAAGAGATGAAGCATATATTTCCTTATTTAAATAATTACTTATTTCAGTCTTCATTCCATTTGTAATGGCGCTTTTAAAACTAAATCTGCACTGTTTCCAAAATATGTATTTCAATTTTAGTTTAGAAATACACCACCAATGGTGTGGTGGAATAGAATGACTACACAAGTAGGGGTTTCCAGAACTTGAAATACGGCCAAGTTCTAGTTTATAAATAGTTAACAGTACTTGACTTTTGTTATTGAGACAGTACTAGAACCATTCATCGGCCGATCTATATGGTTAACAGAAAATAGCCGTTTTTAGTTACCTTTGAATGGCCAAGCACTAGCCCGTGAGTGGTAAAAAATACATGGCTATTCTTATTGGGCCATTTCTGGAACCATGCAACACCCGATCTACGGTTTATAGAAAATAACCAGTTCAGTTTACTTTAAATGGCTAAGTAATGGCATGTTAATGGTTATCATCAATCGGCTATTGTTATTGGACCAGTACTGGACCATAAATTGGCCGATCTTTATCATTTGGTTAAAATACACTAGAATGTTAAATAAAATAAAATACACTAGTGTTTGAAAAATTTCACCTATAGTTTAATTATCGCATCTCTGCTGAAAGACTGATAATATGTAATGTTAAAATTTTTTTTTCTCTGAACATTTTTACTTTATTTTTATTTTGTATTTAATTTATTTAAATTTACTTTTGATAATATTTTATGTTTTTTTATGGCCCTGTCATGGTTGCCAGTACTCGGTCATTGCTGTAATACTGGTCATCGTTATTGGTGTGTTACTGAGCCAGTTGTACAACCTTGTATGGACCATTGCTGTTTTTTTTCTCTGGCAAATAAATGGCAGCCATTTATTGTTCGAAGTTATCAACAAGTAAAATTATGTTAATGGCCGAGTCATGGTTGCCAGTACTATGAGTCATGGTTGCCAGTACCCGGCCATTGTTGAATTATTGGTCGGCAGTAATTGCCCATTACTGGACCAGTTGTATATAACCTTGTATGGGCCATTGCATGGCAGTCATTTATTGTTCGAAGTTATTATTCAGTTACATGATGTTTATGGTCCAGTTATGGTTGCCAGAACTCTACCATTGCTTTTTGCCAGCAATGGACCATTACTGGACCAGTTGTACAACCTTGTATAGGTATTGATTATGCGATTTGGCCAAATAAACAAGACAAACTAAAGCAAGAAAGCGTTTTCGTCATTTGGACTTGTGCAATCGAAGATATAGACGAATAGTTTGATAAATTGCCTATAAACTAAATTGGAGTTGTCATATTTGAATTTAGTTTATTGGCTACCTCTTTGCCGAGAAACGAGGGAGTAATGCGCTGCACTGCATACAACTGTGAAAAGAGACATATATTGAATAACATTTAAGATAAACAAAAATAAATATCAGAACATGATATATATCGGATATATATCTGATATATATCGGATATTTTGATATTTATATAAATATCATGATATTTGCCAACCTTGTCAGTAACTGATCAGATAGCCTGATCAACGGATAAAGTACTGCACGCTGATCAGTAACTGATCAGATAGCCGGATCAAGGGAAACGGTACTGTACGCTGATCAGGAACTGATCAGATAACCGGATCAAGGGAAACGGTACTGTACGCTGATCAGGAACTGATCAGATGGCCGTATTACGGAAAATCTGATCCGGATCTGATCAAATCCGGGTTCCCTGAACTAATTTCCAGTCGGGAAGCCGTTTAAATGACATATATTGCAGCAGTTTGGGAGAGTACTGGTGACTATCCCAGGGGCGCTATTCCTGAACACATGTTTGTCAATCGACAATATTGTAAATTTCACCAAAACCCTTAACAACTTTGTATAAAAATGGTATTCTGTAGTTCTTATTAGTGTATCCTTAGACACAAACCAATTATAACAAATTTTTACAAAACTATAACAGATTTTTGGTACTAACTTCGAACTTTGGACAACTAACTTTTTTAATCATGCAATTTTAAACATGCAAAATACAATAAAAATATATTTAATAAATAAATATGTTTTAATGATATTTATATAAAAATATGATTATTTAATATTATTAAAAATAATATTAAAGACTTAATTTTGCGCAATAAATTAATTTTTACGCCAATCTATGAAATATGTAAAAAAAGTCAACACACAAAACATAAAGCAAAATTGTGATTTTGACAGTAACTATATTGTTCTTGTCAGATTCACAATATTGTGTTGAATTTTCACCAAACTGGTGTTACATAATACGAAATTCACAATATTGTGTGAATTTACAATATTGTGATGACATTTATGTGTTCGGGAATAGGGCCTCAGAACATCAATTCGGAGTCGTAGATAAGAATTGCAAATTTCAAGTAGCTCTCTACAGCGTATACTCACAAAAAATCTATGTCTCCATGCTTACAAAATTCAATTAACCCAACAACTGAAGCCTAATGCCTTAAGTTTTTTAGGAATAAATAAATAAATAATGACCATGCACAGCGAAGAGAGTTCGTTGAATAAATTATATGATTTGTGAATGTGAATGATCATCATGTCATTTAATACCTTTAACTAAATTAACATAGTTTAGTGAAAAGATGATACACACAGAAAACTACTCAAAAACCTCTCCATTTAGTGTTCAGCAATTTAAAAAACAAACAATCCATTATCTTACCTTACATTTCATGTCATAAAAATAATTAATTTATTTTCTTTTTCAAAAAAGGGGCCTGATTAAATTGATTTCAAAAAATTATAACAAAATCAAAAATTCAAAATTTTTCCAAAAATTAAAATAAAATCGAAAATTCCAAATTTTTCCTTGATAATTCAATCAATCAAAATTCAATCTAGCAAGATGATGTTAAGATTATGTCAAGATGATTCAGTCAAAAAACCTTTCACAATACTTTTCCGTTTAGCGTAAATAAAAATATATATTCATTAATTACAACTTTAAAAAAAAGCAACATTTAATCTGCAACTACCAGATATTTTCCGTACCTGTACCGTACTGTACTGAACTGTACTGTACCGTAACGCACTGTACCTATTATTTGGAAGTGGTGAACTCCAAATTCACACAAAAATTTCTCAAAAGACATCGCCCTATGTAATTACAATTTTTGTTAAACAACAACATTTAACCTGCAACAGCTTCATATCTTCCAACTGATTACATCAATGCAAAAGATTGATTTTACGTTTTTCCAAAAAATTGGGGTAAAAAACTAATACTAGTTTCCCACCGTAGCAATTTGCTAGCTAGCATAGTTTAATAAAGTATAATAGCAACGGTGTGAAAGCAAACTATCACAACAATTATTTTAAATTTGCTATTTTCATTTGCTAGCTAGTAAATATAATACTTATCAAATAAAGTATAATATCGACGGTGTGAAACGTAATTATTATTTTATAGATGAAATGTCATTTTATGGAATTTGTAAACATTGTGTTTTCTTGCGATTTTTAGCTTGTAAGATTCAATTCTGATATTTAATAAATTAAAGTGTATGTATTAATTGTTGATTATGATATGGATATGTTTAGTATAGCATTATAAAGGAATAGGACATGAACATCGTAGTCAACGTAGCCGTTTGGTTTTCGTGAGAGAATTATTTAAAAAAGACGTTATAGAATAAAACTTATATGTATTTTATGCTGTTCAAAAACAATGGCAGGGCTGGTCTAAATCTAGTTTGATTTTCTCTGGGTTGTAAATTTCATTTTAAAAACTATAACGCTAATATCAAATATAAAATTGACAGTACGGTATTTTGATATATCAATTTTATTCTAGTGTCAAGTTAGGTTTGGTTTCCCACCAAAACATTATCTTAATATAATATGAACGGTGAGAAATCAAACTAATATCAAATATTTGCTATACTACATAGTAAATTTCTGCGGTGGGAAACTAGTATAAGTAAAAATCATTCTTTTGACACACTTATAATACAATGATAAAGCTCCTAGTCTCACATAGCAATGCTGACCTTCAAGATTTCTCCACATTCATTTCACTTAAAATGAACGTTTTTTAAGCAAAAAATATGCAATTTTTCTTGTTTTGACACACTTAACAAAAACAACTTGTTTGAAATCGCTCCAGCGGGTTTCTTTGTAACAACGGTTGTGATGGCCGGCCGGCAGACATTTTTTGTTGTTGATTTTTTTAGAATCGTTAAAACCTAAAACGTCGAGAATGCCAAAAAAGTGCGGGTAAGAATTTCACATTTGGCTCGAGAATGTAACACTTATAAGTCTTTCAGACCGAAGTATAATAACCATCTAAAGATTAAAAACTGTTTTTGCTATTTCAACCAAATTTTGCGTTAATTTTGGGACAACCTTCACCCTTCATAAAATTGACTTTGACAATGAAATATGATCCAAAAATAAGATTAGGAAGGGATTTTTGGATTTTAGAAAAATAAAATAGGATGGGATATTTGGATTATATTTCTTTGTTAAAGTCAATTTTATAAAGGGTAAAAGGTTGTCTCAAAATTAACGCAAAATTAATCTCAATCTCAAAGCACTGAGATATAAATAGAACATATGAGTTAACGTGAGATATCGCAGATACCACTGGCAATAGCAGTGAGATATCAGCAACCAAGGTGATATATTAAGGGTTCTAACGGATAAAGTGCATTCAGTCAATGGCGGCACTCTCAATCTTAGCTATAGGATATTCCTTGACGATAAAAAGCTTTTGCTTGCTCGAAGAATTGAGCCTTCATATAACTCCAGGGCTATTATTTTGAAAACGTGAATTTTTTTGCCGTTTTTAAAATTTTTGATTTTTAAAAAATCTGAAAATAGGTGCCACAAATTTCATGCGATTTACGTATATTTTTGCAAATAAATAGAAAAATAGTTGAATAATCGAAATGTGTAAGTTGGAAATTAATGATTTTTCTCTTTTCCGCTAGGCGGCGCGTTAAACCATGGTTTACTTTAAAGCTTGTATCTCAAAAATCATCCTTTTTTTTTGTTTTTCACAAATCTTAAAGTAAACACATGTAGCTATGAAACTAAAAAATAAAATGTGAGAGATTCCATATGGATTTTTTTATACGACTTTTTAAAGTTTAGTATATGAAAAATTCACATGTGTTTTTACATCAAACTAATTATGCTTTACTAAATGTGAATCTAATATATTAAACATTTTATATTTTAACATCTGTACTAAATTTTGAAACATATTCTGTGCATTACTCATTGAAAAACAGGTTTTTATTGAGAATAAGAATTGGAGATTCCAACGACCAAAGATTGTGATTTAATTTTAACATCTAAACACTAATATAAGCATGAGACTATTATTACTAATTATTTTTTCTATAAAAATCATAATTTAATGAAACAATAATAATATTAAAAAGAAATACATTAAAAAATTAATATATATGAAGTTTCTTTGTTCAAATGTATATGTAATTCCTTACACATACACTGAATCTGATCTAGCCGATAAATTTGGGTTACCGTCTTTGGTAACAAAGACGGTAACCCAAATTAATATATATGTTTTTTTTTGCCTTTGAATTGAAATATTTTTGATTATCGGGAAAGGGAAACATTTTTGCAATTATTTTATCGCGTGTAGTCTTATCCCGTAAAAGATATTGAGATCCTTGAGTTCCAACTTCCACTAATTGTCTAAGAGATTACTCCTGTAGTTCGATATCTCCTGAAGACACCTGAAAATTTCGAACGTGGTCGATTTTTTTCGACCAAATTTCTGTCATTCAGATTCCCTTGCTGTTGGTATTTTCTCTCCTTTAGGCGATGCACTCCGGGCTTCTCTTTTAAGTGTGCTTCCAATCTCATCCGATGGACCTTTTCCATATGCAGTTGCAAAGGAATGGCATGCTGCAGGTATTTTAAAATCAACAATATGTTTGCAAAGATTTATAAAATTCTTCTTACTTTTATATTGAGTTTCTGATCCATCCGTACAATATAAAAGTATTTTAATACTTAGAACGGACCAATAATAATGACCAGTATTGCAGCAATACTCGAGTACTGGCAACCACGACTGGACCATTAAAAAACATATAAAATATTATTTCATGTAAATTTAAATAAATTAAATACAAAATAATTAAAATAAAATTGAAATGTCTAATGAAAAGAAATTTAAAACTCCTACCAACATTATTAATAATATCATAGTCTTTCAGCTGAGAAACGATAACTAAACTATAGGTAAAATTTTTCAAACTATTTATTTCTAAAATGGATATTACTCTGAATTTAACCGAATGACATAGATCTGGCAATTCATGTTTGCACTACTGGCCCAATATAACAATATCCAATTAATGCTAAACATTAGAGTACTCAGAGTACTCAACCCCATTTTAGTTTTGTTCCTGGAAATTTTTTAAGCAAACTTGCTTTTTAACTGTTATTTTAGTTTTATTTTCTCTATCCTATCACGAAATATTGCGGTATGTCATATTTTATATGTGACTAGAAGACCCTGTGAACTTCGTACTACCTACAATTTATTTGTAGATAACTTTTGATCAGCGATTGTCAATCCTAATTGACATTCTGCATGCAATTCATTGAGATCAATAATAGTGCCTGCATAGTTTGGTTTGAATTTTATTTGGCTATTAAACGAAACTATTGTTTATATAATTATTCAAAAGAAATTAGTATTACTATTATTTATTATTATATACATTTATTTTTATACAATTTTTTTGAATTTTATTTTAATGCAGTATGATGAACAATATATTTTTTGCTGATCCCTGAGCAGAATATACGAACAAACTTGAAGGTTTTCCAACCCTCAAACACGCAACATACAATTGACTATGTGAAAAGCATGGATCCGCTAGATCCATAGATCAGCTAGATCCAACCCACAAATTGACATTGTTTGACTTTGTTACTTATTAATAGTCAATGCGAATGCCAATCGAATTGGAAATTACAAACGTTAAAATGGAATGGGCGAGTCTGAAGGTATCATTGGCAAAATAACAATTAAAATAACAATTTCACATTCAAACTTGCCATTTAAAATGGTATTGAAATTTCTAAGCAAAATAATTGATTAACCAATCTTCTATCGAAAATCATGTGGTGGTATTCCAATTTAATCCAATGAATTCAAGAATCCAACAGGATAGTTGAACATTCCTCAAGATTGACAACAGAGTCAATCGGTTTGAATCATATTTCATTGCCAGACAATAACTGTTGTATTTTAAAATTAATTGCGTCGACATCTATTGTTCTTGTGGCCCAAATAGCTCGCTCACGTAGCCACGCATGATTAGTAATTATATAAGATAATTAAGATTGTAAATTTGAAAATATACTTTCAAAAATGCAAAACTTTTACAAATCATGCTGCAATATTAGCATATTTACCAAGTTTCGTGAAAATCCATTATCAGAAACTGATGCGTAATTGAATTTTCAAATAAACAGATGCTCAAGAAGCCCAACTTATTCCAATATCGCCCAAAAACTAAACAGTGTTTTGTCCTTCCAATCTCCATTCAATTCGATTATCAGGTACAAATGTTATAGATCTTTAAAAAAACATTTGAGAGACAAAACACTGAGACCCCATACCCTCTAACCTTTTGTCAAATGTACCCAAAAGCTTATAAAATCATTCTTAAATCTTTTGCATTAACTTTTACCATCGTTTCATGAAAATCGATTTGTAACTGTAGACTATAGTGGGGATAAACCCTTTAAAAAAATTAAAAAAAAAACTTTTTAACCGAAAGTGACAAATCCAAAATGGGTACGCAGAAATGTCGGAAACAGTACTAAAACCTCATATATCTAGTATCAATAAGGTTGAAAGCCAGGATTAGAAGTTATTGAAGTTTTAAACGTACAGGTGTTCGGGAGACCTCCCGCGATTTTGTCCAATTTTATCCAACTGTAGATATAAACCATTCTTAAATCAACATTTTCATAAAAATCACACACGCACACACACTTTTTCATAAAAATCAATCTAGCCGTTTAGTAGGAGTTCAGTGACAAACAACCGGACAGAGGAAATTGATTGATTGATTGATTGATTGATTGGACTGTAGGACCAAGCACTACCGTCTTC